>JASDQU011377783.1:0-24101 GCA_032191745.1 Picea mariana | reverse complement strand
AGATCCATTCCGACCCAGTGGAGAGCTAGCCAGGGCGCTTCCATTGAGCCAGTTTTCATCAGATTCCGACGGTGGAATCTTGCAGAGCGACCCATACAGCTGTTTAGGGCGCATGCATTCCGGACAGGTATTTGGCTTTGCATGCAGGGGTTCCCCATCAGATCCGGCCAAATCCCTCCAACCCATTTCACTACGGGACGAGACGATCGTTTTGAGCTACATAGCGGCAGATTCCGACGGTGGAATCCATTGGGGCGCATTCAGTGCCCAAGGAGGGGCGCAAACCCCCCAGGGGCCCAGATCTAGTGCCGTAGAGGTCCGTTCAGGGTTCCGTCAGACATTATTTCCAGTACAGCAGCTAGGGCGCATTGATTGGAGCAGTTTTGAGGACATTCTGACGGTGGAGTTTTGAGATCGAGTTTCCCAGCTGATAGCGATCACCGTGCTCATCCGGGATCGTTCATTTTGGTCATTCTATCCGTGCATGCAGCAGATCTGTTGCCTTCTCGCGGACACGGGTATTTCTTTGCTATTTGATTGTATTCCAGTACAGATCCATGCGATCTGACTGACGTTTAGTTTATATATTTCAGTAGGCGATTTGTATTCCCACGCATGCACTGTTATTATTCATAATATTGAGTTGTTGACCTTATATGCTATTGCATGCGTCATTTTATGATTGTAAGACCTTTGTTATGCTACATGCAACTATAATAACCTACATGCAACCATAATAACTGACATGCAAACACTATAAACAAAGATCATCTACATCAAACCCTAAAACGCATCCAGAAACCCCCAGTGTATCAGATCTGCACGTTGGTGCAGTAAGATCGTAGCAAATATCTTGATTAGCCGGATCAGGGATATTTCAAATGGGGGCTCTACGATGCCTCCCACATGTCTGAAGGCCATCGATCGAACTCTCTGCATGTGTTTGGGAGATGAAGGAATGGGGTTGCAGGTGCAGGACGAAGGTTCTCATGGTGAATGCAGCCTGTCCCAAAGGCCGTCCTAACTATGATACAGGAGAAATGATAGGCAGGTGCGCCATTATGGAAGAAACAGGGTTGGAGCTTCTTATTACCAGTCTCCTTCTCAGGGATGTCGATTCCATGGAGAAAGAGGGTGGTTCTGGTTGCTCCAGAAATGCTGGACTTGGGCCCAGTCTCAGCACCTCTGCGTGGCTCTCAATCTTGCTGGGACTCCTGTCAGACTTCCAACTCCCTTGCAAACCCCACAGCGTTCGATAAGAACCCAAGTGGACACCATGAGGGCAGCCTGAACCCAAGAACCCAAGTGGACTTCCAACGCAGATTCCCAGCAGAAATCAAGGTTGAGGTGGCTAGTATGGAGGAAGACATCAAAAGAAAAAGATAGAAACTGTCCAAGTATCATTTAGAGGTTGAGTAAGTGGGTCCCTGACCCAGGCAACTCTAGATTCTAGAACAAGAGACATGAAAATATTTAAACTTATTGAGTTATACTGGATGAACAAGGCCTTTATAGCACAAGTGGTGGAGGAAAGAGGTAACCAGCAGTATGCAATCATGCAGAAAATCAACATAATGGACCAAATGTTTGATGCTCCTTGCAGGTAGGTTTTTAATGTTCAGATAACTGTCAACAACCATGTAGATAACCAACACAGCCAAAGGGAGGATACAGACCAGTTTTCGGCCTATGTTGGCACACCTGAAACCCTATTCTGTTAGATGAGGAATCTGAGATCTAATGGGACAGATGCCAGTGGAAGAAGCAAAAGCAGGGATCATAAGGATAGACCCCCTTGGTTACCTTGGTCAGGTTTGAGCACTGTTGTATATATCGGCGATATATCGGATATATCACCGATATTTTGAGGGGGGCAATATTTTGTTGAGAATGTGTTGCGACACATCCGACATTTGCAACAACTCGCGACACTTTCCTAATATATCGTGAATCGAAGGAAAGTATCGCCCTGCTTGCTAATAGGGCGGAAAAAGTGCACCGGAAGGGGTTTTAGAGGCCACGGGTTTGTTTTTTTCACTCATTGTTTCATTTCTAAGGTGTGAAAGAGCTAGAGAGGAGTGAGGGAAGTCATTGTGCATCTATCCAAAGAGGAGAAAGCCAAGGATCTTGTTGCTATTAGCGCCAGCGGAGGGATCAAGATTTCCAGGTATGATCCAAAACGTTTTTCTTTCATTTGTTTGAAGTTTGAACTTTGTTTTTTAGAGTTAGGCTAGGGTTTGCAATGAGCCTCTTCTTGTTGTTTTTGAATGGAAGATTCAATCATTCTAATTCATCTAGCTCTCATTATTTAACCTTTGCATTATCATGTGTTTATTTTGTTTTTTTTTTGTGCCATAGGTTTAATATTTTCATCTAAACAAAATGTCGAAGGCATTGGATCCAATGTGGGTATATGGTGAACCAGTGGAACTTCCCAATAGACAAATATTGACATGCAATCTTTGTGGCAAAAAACTTTATGCAGGAATTAGCCGCTTGAAATACCACCTTGGCAAAATCCCTAGGTTTGATGTGGAAAGTTGTCCAAATAGTAACCCGGAAATTAGGCGTATTGCAAACCAATCACTCATTGATATGGCTAATAAGAGGGATGCAACCGAGGCTCGCAAAAAAGAACTTGAACTTGCAAATAGAAACACTGGAACAAGTGCCTCTGAGGGGGGACCAGTACCACAATCCCACTCCTCAACCACAGGGCCCTCAACTTCTGCAGTCCGTTCAACAACCTCACCTTTCTTTGTGACGAGGTCAACACATGGGGGGCAACCTTCTATTCAGTCATTGATTAAAAGAAAAGAGACAGAGGAGGCCAACAAGCTTGTGGCCAAATGTTTTCTTTGGAGTGATATACCTTTTAACATTGCCAATAACCCCTTCTACCATTCCATGTTTGAAGCTGCTACAATTGTCGGCCCGAGGTATAGGGGCCCTTCCTATCAGGATTTGAGAGGGCGTCTCCTTCAAGGGGAAAAGGTTGACTGCACAGAAAGATTAGCTCAGCTCAGGGAAACATGGAAGACCACCGGATGCACCATGATGTCGGATGGGTGGACTGATGGGAAGGGCAGGTCAATTCTAAACTTCTTGGTTAATTGTCCCAAGGGGACAATATTTATACAAAAGATGCACAATTATTATGTGAGTTGTTGGATGGCTTTATCCGAGAGATAGGCCCACAGTATGTTGTCCAAGTCATCACAGACAATGCTGCTAAGAGGATGCTTATGCAAAGGTATCCATCCTTGTACTGGAGTCCTTGTGCCGCCCATTGCATTGATTTGATGCTAGAGGACATGGGAAAACTTCCTTGGATCAAGGAAATCATTGATTCAGCTTGGAGTGTGACAAAATATATATATAATCACACATTTGTTCTTTCACTCATGAGACAATTCATAGGGAACAGAGACTTGGTGCATCCCGCAATCACACGTTTCGCCACCAGCTTCATTTCTCTTCAGTCGCTCCTCAATATTATGTTGGAGTTACAAAGAATGTTTCTTTCTAATGAGTGAGTTGCTTGTGTCTATAGCACCAAACAAGATGGGCAAGCCATAGCCCAACTTGTGGTACATGACCAAAGATTTTGGAGTGGAGTAGGGGAGGTATGTACCATTTATGAACCTTTGGTAAAGGTTCTTCGATTGGTTGATGGTGAGAAGCCCACAATGGGCTACTTGTATGAGGCCATGGATAGGGCCAAGGAAGCTATCTACCGGTACTATGAGAACAAGGGGGAGGAAGGACTCACCAAGAGATCTCAGATATGGGGTGTGATTGATGAGAGATGGAATAACACTCTCCATCGTCCCATTCATGCAGCAAGGCTCTACCTCAACCCCGCATTCGCTTATGCTTGTGGATTTAATTTTGATGGTGAGGTCATTGATGGTTTCCTCCAATGTGTTCAGAGGATGGTGTTGACTCCAACTGAACGCTCAGAGATTTCTAGACGGAATGAGATATATAGGATGGCATCCGGGATGTTGGGCTATAATATGGTTGTCCAAGATAGGACCACAAGGATGCTAGCCTCTAGGTAAGCTTCAATTTCAAATTTTGTTTATTCCTTTCTTTATATTATATATGACATTTATTACTTGATGGAAATCCGACATATAATTCGTTGTCTTCCTTTTATTTTATTCATTGTAGATGTTTGGTGGAGACACTATGGTGGAAAGCTCCCAGATCTGCAGAAACTTGTCGTTCGAGTGCTTAGTCAAACTTGCAGTTCTTCAAGGTATGAGCGCAATTGGAGTGTCTTTGAAAAGATACACTCCAAGAAGCACAACAGGTTAGAAATGTTAAAAAATGCAACAATCAAAATTTAAATTGTTTATATTTTTTTAATTTTAATTTTTACAATTTACTATTTACTATTTATTTACCATCACTAACTATAGCTCTCAATGTTCAGACAGGTTAGGTACCCAGTGTCTTAATGACTTGGTATATGTCTACTACAATCTAACGTTGTGGGTGAAGCAACTTGACAAAGAACCCGACATAGAAGCCATTTCGTTGGATAACATTGACACCACCAGTCAGTGGAAGGTGGAGATTCATGAGCCTGAGATGGAGGAGTTCCCTTATTGGTTGGAGGAGCATGCAGATGATTTGAGGGAGGAGGGGACAACAGAGGAGGAGGACGACGATGTTCCACTTCCAGTGGATATAGAGGTTGAGGAGGAGATTGGACTTCCAGTGGATCCAATGCCACCACCACCTCCACAGAGAGCCATACCTGGAGTTGGACTTGGGTCCGTTGGGACTGGGAGGAGGCAACACACTTTTCCTTCCACCTCGTCCCCATCACTTACCACCTCAGATGGAGCATCTGGAGCAGCTAGATGCTTCCACTCCAAGCTCATCTGGAGTACCTCTACGACCACCTACTACTTCCAGAGGAAAAGTGGTGCCCTTTACCCGTAAAAGGGCTAGAGCAGCACGGCCTAGAGGGAATCAATGATTTGGATTCCTATGATCTATCATTTTCATTTTATCATGTACTATTTAGTATCTAGATGCCTCATGATGATTCATCTCATGAGATACATTTATTTTGAACATTTGCTATGATTTTGTATCTACTATCATCCTATCAGGAACATGTTTCAGAATTTTCAGTTTAGTAACGATATGTGACCACTTAACATCTTCTTATTTATTGGTTGAATTTTCATATTTATGTAGCAATGTGTTTAATTGATGTTGTCGGTGCTTTACATGTTTAAAAAATTGAAAAAAATGAGTGCTTTTGTATTTTTTTGAGGTCTTGCGACATTTTCCGAGATATTCCGATATTTTCCGCTGATGTCACCAAGAAGTTACATTCCAGACCCTCGCTGATACTTTCCCCGAGACAACATATACAGCATTGGGTTTGAGGAGAAGCAGGAGCAGCCTCCTCATTTATTTTATGTTTTTCTTTCTGATATTAGTAGGATAGTTAGGCATGAAGGCAGACTTTCAGACTCTTTGCAAAATTTTAAGAATTTTTGTGATAGAAAAAAGCTTGATCATCGGATATTGCTGTGGTCCTGGTTTCCCAGGAGGCAGGCCACAGTCAGTTATGTATGTACTCATTTTGTGATATATTAATATGAAGATTATCTAGATTACTAAAAAAACTACGTAGATGTAATCTTATGTCTATCTGTAGTAACTCTGGTGCTTATTTGAAGTAATATAAGTTGCATTTTCAAAATAAAAACTACATCTTAAGATAGTTATGCAAATAGCTCATAAATTCAAATATTCAAATACTTTTTTCCCGGGTTGGGATAGCATTATCTGACAGTTTAAGACTATTGCTTCGATGTAAGGTTGGCATCTTGACGCTGCCTTTCTTTTCAGTTTTGCATTTCAGATGGGGAAATACCTAGATAATAGATGAAACTCATGAATATTAGAGGCTGTCAAGTTATCTCAGGCAAGTGGATGCCAAGAAATAGGATATTACAAAATGTATCTGAAACTGTTTCTACTTCAAATACAACTGTTTTCTTTAGAAAAATAAATATTCAAATATTTTTTATTTAAATTAACAATTTCTCTTCCAGTTCCGATACAGGTGTTTAAATATAAGCTAACCTTAGTTAAATTTAGCAGTCTAAGACCTGCCTGTATCAATTTTTAATTTCAAATAATTTTATTTAAATTAATGATTTCTCTATAGGTGCTTAAATATAAGCTAACCTTAGTTTAATTTAGCAGTCTATGACCTGCCTGTATCAATTCTGCTTTAGTGTACCAAATACTCATCAGAGGTGCACTAAAAGCATAACCTGAGTGGCTGATTTGTTCTGTAAGCTGTCAACGGCACATAGTATAACTTGATGACTGACTTGTTAATTTTTGGATAATGGTTTGGTAACTGGATGACTCCCCTAACCCACAAGATAGAAATCTATTATTCCATGGCCAAATGAACTGTTTGACAAATTATTAGAGAGACTAAGCTCAATATAACTAGATGACAAATTTGGCTACATAAATCATGAAAGGCTAAAGCATATGGCTGATTAGACATCTCGTCACAAAAATTACCCGGATAACAATGTAACATGTTCTTTGATACTTGATGGAAAAAATATTTTGTGATAAGGTGCAGGAAAATTGTGTTCACTGTTTCTATAATATTTCCATTGCTTACCAGAATATTTTCCAGTAAGTTTCAGAAATCGCAATCTGAACAGAAGCAATTTTCTTAAATAATTTCAATCAACTTCCAAAAATTACAATTCAATATCAACGATTAAAAACAGCATAGCAACATGTGCTGTTATGTGTAATTCTAACTAGTAACAATAAGATTTTTCCTAGATCAACTTCTCACTTCTTTAAATAGATAGAAAGTTCTTGATAAAAGCATGCCTACAATGTCAACCTAGAATTAATTGGAAGTTAGCAGCGAGCAAGCATTGTTACATTAGACTGGCACTTACTCTTTTTTTGTTCCAACACCTACTCTAACACTGAACAACAGAAAACATAGTCAAAACTGCGATATTTTCCAGCAAAATTCACAATATGAATACTATCTAATTAATATATAATTTATTCATACACCACTATCCACCATGCTATCTATCTATTGTGTAGATCAAAAAAAATAATGTTGGGCCATCCATATGTCCCCATAGCAGTGGGCTTTTTTGAGCCCTAGGCTTGTGGGCCTGCACATCATGAGTCCTGCTGGCCTGCAAGGCACAATGATGACCCTATTCTTAATCACCGTATTCATTAATTATTATCATTGAAATTGAAAATTCAGCTGTTTTTTTTAAACAACAATTACGTTTGATGACAATTTGAATCAAATCAAATTTAAATTTGTTTGTCAAACAAATTCAAATTCAATTCAAGTATGCGAGGTGTTGTCACCGCCTAATCTGCACATCAGGTCACGTGAAAGAAATCTTCAATTCACTGGGTGCGGCCTTGGGGGCGAGTCTCAAGTCGGGTTACTGTCACCAAACACTTGATTCCTCCATCTAGGCTAACTCCTAGCGAAGCCAAGGGGCAGTCCCTAATTAAATAAGCTAAGGCTGAGTAAGCTAAATACAATCTAGAAGTTAATATTGAAGCAAAGCAGATAACTTTATTCTAGCAGCATGAATGACAACATCAACTAAATGCTAATGAGATAAGATAACAATGAAATACTTCCTGTTATCCATCGAGTTGCACTAGCTGAAATTGAAGATGAGCTGCCAAAGACTGAGCAGACAGATGCTCAGAAGTCAGAGTTCACAAGTTCAGCAAGTCTTTCAAAAGACCACTTTTTCCGCATTTCCATCCCTCTGGGGGCATTGTAATAAATGACTTGAGCATGAAATATTGTAAAAGACTATTGGCCACCTAAGACCTAGGTACGAGCATGTACTCTAGAGTGTTTTTTATCACTTGTTAATTTTTTTTGCCTGCCTTAGTGGGCGATTAATAATTTCTAAGTTTTTTCACTCAAAGAATGACTCCAAAGCTGGAGTATGTGTTGGTGGTTAGGCCTTGGCATGGTATAACCAATGTCTAGTGTCTAAATGTATATGAGTTCATGCTAGGTCATGTCTATTGAGTCATATGGAAGTTGCGGCTAGGTTTGATAGGTTTTTTTTAATGTTTTAGTGAAATAATAAATTTCTCGCAAAACGAAAATTTTTAATTGTAAGTCAATAAATTGTAAAAAATATGGCATCAATCATTGTCAAATGCCATATATATGCTCATTTTCCAAGCCAGAGTATCATTTAAACCCCTATACCCCTTCTGTCGAGACAAAAAAAATGATTTTTATCGCTAAAAAATGAATTTATCTCGAAAAATACGGAAAATGTGTCATTTAATTAATTTCTTATTTTTTAGGAAAACTGGCGAACATGTTGGAAACATGTTTTTTCTTTGTCCCCGGTCAACTGGAAGTTTGGGTGAGTCTAATAGAGAGGTAGGCGACTTCACTGGAGTGACATGGCGTGGAGGAGATCCCAATGAAGGGACTCAACCCCACTTGCTTGTGTGGTGCATTTAGAAGGGATGGCACACATCCCAAGGTAGCACACACGCCCTCATACCCAAGTTCACTTCCACTCACCCTCACTTCACCTCACATCACTCCCACTCACCCTCACTTCCACCTCCCTTCACTACACTCCATCTCCTCTCCAGTCCACACTCACCACACTTCACTTATGCACATCTCCCATTAACCTATGCGCCACTTGTCCTCTCCCATGCGCATCTCCTTTGGAGTTGTCACCCAACTAGCTATAAAGCAAGGTTGACCCCTCTCCATTTGTTAGTTGGAGCTTTGGGAAGACGCTATCATTGTATTGTATCATACTTTTGCTATTAAGATTGAATAAAAGGCTTTGGAGGTCTATGAAGGAGTGTTCAATGTGTGAATGTTAATTGTTGATGGTGCTACACTCATGAGGTGATATATTTTAAGTTATTTGCATTTGCTTTGTTAAGTTTGGCTTAAGAAGAATATTGTTATTCCATAGGGTTGAATTTGTAAGCTTGGTTGCATGTGAAAATTCTACAATTCATTTGCTTGAGAATCTTTTCCATTTCATAAAGGTTTCGGTTAACTAATATGTTTTGTATGAGATCTCTTGTAAGTGTTTCCAAATTTTTAACAAGTTGATGCAAGTGTTCTTGGATTAGTCATCTTTTTGCTTGGAGATGTGGATGGGTTTGGTTACACTTTCCGCAAGCTCCAAGATCTAGAAGCAACATAGTTCCTCTTCACAACTTCTAAGACTCCATTGCCCAAGTCCTCTTTCTCAGCAAGTTGCATCTTCCTCTCTCACTCAAAAATTCATTTTAAAAATCTGTTTTCCTTTGGTTACTTGTTTGCATGCAAAGAGGTATTTTATTAAAGATAAATTATGTCCTAAATCTGTTGCATGCAGCTGTTAAAATCAGATCTAAATATTGGAGATGGAAATCGCGTGCGCCATAGCTCTGTAACTCCGCTGCTAGAGTTGCCGCAGCCATGGAGGAGCAAGGCTCGCCTAGGGCTTCCTCTCCTCTCCATCCTCCTCCGCCACTCCCAAACGATGCAGCTTTCAGTTCGCTGATTAAATCTTTGCCCAAGAAGAAGAAGGCGGAATGCTCGAAATTTGTCGAAAGAGTGGAAGAAATGCCGGAGGTATCTCTCCCACCGGATATTCCTATACAAGTAGCCTTATCAATGTCTGAACGAGCGCTTGTGGGGCAATTCACTGGCCTATGGCCGTCCCCTAAAGCCACTGAAACATGGGTGATAAAAAATTGGAAGCCGTTGATCAAACAGAATGTCACCTCTCACTTCCTTGGCAGAGGTTATTTCCTCTTCGAATTCACCGCCAAAGAAGATAAGGAGCTGATCTTCAGGAATGGCCCATACTTCATGGGACCCCAAGGACTGTATCTAAATAAGTGGACTCCAGACTTCGACCCAGAAGAGGACATTCCTTCAGCAGTTCCAGTTTGGGTCAGACTGCCTAACCTCCCAATACATTGCTGGAATTGGGACTCATTGAAACACATAGGAGATGCGCTGGGCAAGTTCATTGACAGGGCAAATAATAAAGACCAATACGACTGCGCCTGAATCTGTGTGGAGGTGGACCTTGAAGTAGGACTTCCGAAAGCTATCAAAATTAATGTCGGNTCTAAATAAGTGGACTCCAGACTTCGACCCAGAAGAGGACATTCCTTCGGCAGTTCCAGTTTGGGTCAGACTGCCTAACCTCCCAATACATTGCTGGAATTGGGACTCATTGAAACACATAGGAGATGCGCTGGGCAAGTTCATTGACAGGGCAAATAATAAAGACCAATACGACTGCGCCCGAATCTGTGTGGAGGTGGACCTTGAAGTAGGACTTCCGAAAGCTATCAAAATTAATGTCGGAAGCTGGTCTCATATTCAGAAGTTGGACTATGAACAACTCTCGTTCAAGTGCCAGGGATGCCACGAATACGGTCACTTCGCCAGAAACTGTCCAAAATAAAATGAGGAAGATAAGGGCAAAGAGGAAGGATGGAAATAGGTCAAGAGATCCAAAACTAACCCCAAGGTCTCAAATACGGCAGGACAGGAAAAGAGCAAAGGATACTAGTCCAAAGGCAATAGCACGTCCCAAAAAATCCTCCATCCAAAAGACTCAAAAAATATGTTTGAAACCCTTGACTTGGTTTCTCAAGATCTCCCTGAAAGGGATCCGCCTCAAAAAGAGCAGACGGAGAATACAAGAACGGAAGACAATGAGCCCATTGAGGATGCAGTGATAAAGGACTCAAGGCATGGGGAAAGAGAACCTGAAAGTTCCAAAGACAAACACACAGCCAACGATGTGGAAAGTCAAGGCTCGGAAGAATCTGAGGAGGAAGGAGAGATAGGAGACTCTCTCACCACGGTCCGGAGATCAGCAAGAGGAAGGCCATCATCCAGGGACAAGAGAGAAAAAGAAACATATAAAGACAAAGTGCAGGGAAGTCAACCAACTTTGGAAAAAATTTTGGCTAAAACCCCTAAGCTGGCAAGAAACCAAGGACAGGGCTCCAAGGGGGGCCCTCACTTTCATAAAAATAAATAATGAAAGTGATCTCCTGGAATTGCAGAGGTATGGGAAGTAAGATGAAAGAAGAAGCCATGAAGACCCTAATCATGACAGAAAACCCAGACATAATGCTCGGCCAGGAGACAAAATTGGAGGAAAACCTCTTCCATCAAAACAGCAAAAGTTACTAGAGCAAAGGCGGGACAAAGGCTGTCTCAGCCAGAGGGGCATCCGAAGGTCTAGGCATTCTTTGGAACGCTTCCAAATTCAATATGGTAGCTGAGAAAAAAAATGTTCACTAGTTGTTCACAAAATTTCAACATTTAGACTTGAAGGAGGTTTTCAGTCTTTTCAATGTATACATTCCGGTAAATGCAGGGGAAAAGAAATCTTGTTGGGACTCTCTGAGATCCTTAGCGGACGAGGAGGTCCTGGAAAATATTATAATTGCAGGGGACCTGAACATCTCCCTCAGCCAAAGCGAAAAGCGAGGGGGCAGCATAGTAAGAGATCCGACTCGAGAGTGGGTGGAGGACCTCATCCACGACTGGGATCTCATTGATATCAAGCCTTGCCGAGGTAAGTAAACCTGGTCAAATAAACGGGTGGGTCCCGGGCATATCGCTGCCAGATTAGATAGATTTCTCCTTCAAAGTTCCTATCTCCTTCTTGGTCTTGACACGAAAATGAATATTCTTTCTAATAGCACTTCGGATCATAAGCTTATAAAGCTGACTCTCTCAGCCCAAAGGAATTTAGGCCCTATCCCTTTTCGATTTAGTCCTCTCTGGATAAACCAAAAGGACTTTCTAAAGAAGGTCGAAGAAATATGGAAGACACTGGTCATGGGGTCTCCATTCTTCGTCTGGGAGGAGAAGCTAAGAAGAGTCAAGTCAGCTTTGAAAAGTTGGGCTAAAATCATTCCTAGTCCTACGGAGGAAAGAAAGCAAACCCAAAAAGCTCTTGAGTCCCATCAAGACTACATGGAAGAGGCTGATATTTCGAGCGATACTCTAAAAAGAGAGGAAGAGCTACAACAAAATTTTCAGAATGCCTGCAGACAGGAGGAGGAATACTGGAGGCAAAAATCCAGAAGACTTTGGTTGAAATCTAGAGACGGAAACACTTCTTTCTTCCACAAGAAAGCCCAAGCTAGAAGAGGTTACAATTCCATTCCAGAGATTAAGGATGATACACAAACTTATGGGGACTTTTCAAGCATTAAAAAGGCTGCCTATATTCACTTTAAAAAGCTTTTTAATGAAGCAGATGTGCAGGGATGCAGTGATAACCTCCTAAATGAAATACCTATTAAAATCACAGCTAGAATGAATCAGAAGCTTGAGACTAAGGTCACTAGGAAAGAAATAAAGGCTGCCCTGTTTACCATGAGTCCTGATAAAGCACCAGACCCTAATGGGTTTACAGCAAATTTCATCCAAACCTRTTGGCAAATTGTGAAAAAAGATCTACACAAAATGGTTTTAAAATCCCAAGACTATAAAAAAGTTGGGGGCAGCACGAACTCTACCTTCCTAGCCCTCATTCCGAGAGAAAAGGGTGCAAACTCCTTCAATAGATTTCACCCCATCTCCCTTTGCAACATTGGATACAAGATCATCTCAAAGGTGATTGCCAGCAGACTGAAAGGGCTTCTTTCAAACCTCATTCCGAAGAACCAAGGGGGCTTTGTTCAAGGAAGGCAAATCACGGACAATATAATCCTAGTCCAAGAGGCGCTTCACTCAAGTCTGAAGAGAAAAGAAAAAGGTATGATAGCCAAGCTTGACTTCGCAAATGCTTTCGACAGGGTTAGGCACTCTTTTCTGTTCAAAGTTTTGTACAAGTTTGGATTTGGGACTAGCTTCATAAATTGGATCAAAGCATGCATTTCTGAGCCTTGGATTGCTCCGTTGGTGAATGGGAGAGCTGCAGATTTTTTCAAAGCATCGCGAGGGCTCAAGCAAGGATGCCCGCTCTCACCCATGTTCTATGTCCTCCAAGCCTCTGCCCTAAACTTTATTCTGGAAAAAAGAAGAATTGACCAAGATATTCTAGGCCTTCAAATTGCGAGAGGAGTAAAAGAAATTAACCATGCTTTATTTGCAGATGATTCCCTTCTCCTTGGGGCAGCTACTGTCCACACTGCCTCTCAATTTAAATTAGTGGTGGATGAGTTGTGCAAGGCCTCGGGCAGTAAATTGAATGCTGAGAAGTGCCATTTCTATGGCTGAAATGTGTCTCAAAATGACATTAATGCCATAGCCAGATGTTGGGGCTTTGCAGGATCCATGCACTGGACTTCCTTTAAGTATCTTGAACTGTCGATTCTTCAAAAGAAACCTTCAGGTAAGGATTGGATCCCCCTTCTAGACAAATTTAAAAATAAATTGCAAGCCTGGGGCTTCTCTTGGTTGAACCTTGTAGGGAAGACGGTGCTCATTAAATCAGTTTTGAACAGCCTCCCAATCTATCAAGCTTCCCTTATGCTTGCTCCTTTGGGAATTCTCAGAAAAATGGAAGGCATAGTAAGAAGTTTTTTCTGGAAAGGTGGAAAACAGAATAGAAATAGATTGCCCCTTGTTAATTGGGATAAAGTTACCAAGCCTTTTTTAGAGGGAGGCCTGAATTTCAAAGATATGAGAATTCAAAATATAGCGCTGGGTGCCAAAATTCTTTGGAGGCAAGTTGCCCCCAAGGCCGGCTGGGCTCAGCGTGCCCTCTGGAAGAAATACTTCTCGGGCCCAAGAAAACGTAGTCTAGACAGACCTTGCCAAGCCACTAATGGATCGCCAATTCATAAACTCTGTATGCAAGCCCAAACTCTCATACAAGACAATCTTTTCTAGGTCCCGGGGAATGGTAAATCCATTGATCTGTGGGAGGATCGTATAATGAATGAGGCACCCCTAGCGGATGTCCGTGAGCTTCACGACCTTCGTATTTGGATGAAGAACGCAGGCCTGGCCTCTCTATGGGACATCTCCATCTGGAACGATAAAGTCCGGCTGGACTGGATGAAGACAGAATTGCCGAGTAACCTCAAAAACGCTTGGTTGAACCTTTGCGCCAGGCTCAAAGGGAAGGCTCCAATACACGAGAAGAAGCATGATCAGAGAGGATGGGGGAAGTATACCGGCTCTTACTCTATGGCACTTGGTTATAAAATGTTGCAAGCAATTCCCTATGCTCCCCCTTGTCCAGCGATTTGGAAAGGCCTTTGGAAACAGAAGTGCATTCCCAAAATTGACTTATTCAACTGGCTGCTCTGCCACAATCGGATTCTTACAGCAAACAATCTTATGAGAAAAGGCTTCCATGGCCCCTCCAGATGCTACCTGTGTTTGGAGAATGAAGAAAACACCCAACATATTATGCTGAATTGCAAATTCGCTTTAGAAGTCTGGGGAGAAGTTTTGAACCACTGCCCTGTGCACACATCGCTTCCATCCTCCATTTTTGAATTACATGTGAACTGGACGCACCATTACCCTGGACAAATTCCAAATAACAGTTGGTTCAAGGCCGCTTGGTTGGTCCTGCCAAAGTTGATCTGATGGCAAATTTGGTTGGAACAAAACAATAGGATCTTCCAAGGAAAAAAGCATAATTCAAATATTGTCAAGACCAAGATTTTAACCACCCTCAAAGATTTCCTGAAGGAGAATATACGGACCATCACCGACATAAATCTCTCCCCTCAAGAGGTGGAGTGGGGGAAATCGCTGGGATTGAACTCCTCCAACGCAAAAATCCAGCCGAAAAAGGGAAAAGACTGACAAATTAGAATGCCAGAAAATAGCTTCAGCAATTGGAACAAGGAAACTAACTGTTACTTTTTGTTCTTCGATGGGGCAACAAAAGGCAATCCGGGGAATGCAAGTGCAGGTGGAATCATCAAGAATATAAAGGGACAAATTGAGCATAGGTATGCGTGGGGATTAGGCCAAGACACCAATACCCAAGCAGAGGCGATGGCTTTGATGCAAGGTCTCAAGATCTTACAAAAGGCACGAATCAAGGAAGCAAAGATCATCGGCGATTCCCAAACACTCGTAAAAATGCTAATGGAAAACTCAAATCCGAAGGAACTCCGGCTATCTAGATTGATGGTGAGAATTAAAAAGATTGCCATCTCCTTCCAAAAGATCAGCTTCTTCCGTGTTCTGAGGAACAACAACAAAGAGGCGGACGCGGAAGCAAATAGAGCTGCTCTTCTTCCTGCGGGCACTCTATTATGGAACGATAAGGAAAATTGGGACCCAATTCCTTAGCTGTGCTTTCATGTTTTTCTGCTTTTTACTTCAGCAGTTTGTATGTGTTTTTAAGTTAGGGGATATCTTGTTGCTAAAGGTAATTTTTGAGCCCAAGAAACGGCGTTATGTCAAATTTAGAGACGAGGGGATCCCGGTTACTTGGGAACATTGGGATTTGCCCAAACAAATCTGGAAGACTGTAAATGGGCATTTATGCCGAGAATTTTAATACAAAAACATAACCGTTCCTGTAAAAAAAAAAAAAAAAGATCAGATCTAAAGTTAATTGAAAGAATATTTACTTGTATCTAGATCTAATCAATATTTTGCCTTATTTTAGCCATTTTTTCATAGTATAATTTCGAGGCTAATAGTAGGCAGATCTGTGTGAGCTTTCAATTTATAAATTCTGCAATTATAAAGTGTTTTACTTGCTGATTTTAAATCAGTCCAAAAAACCCTAAGGAGGTTAGCTTTCTAGCTCTCACTCCTCAGTTATTTTTCCTTGCTTTAACCTAGATTTACTTAGTTAAATTTTGCATTTTTTAGAGTTGACCAAAGACACTTCCCAAAGTGTTTTTGGCCATCTTTCGTGCTAATAACTTGTTGATTTCATGCAGAAGTAACAGGTACAAGGGAAGGCTCTGCCCAAATTTCAAAGTTTAAACCTCTTTCAGAACCCCTCGGTGTTGCTGAGAACCCCCTAGTCCTTTTTTTGACTTAAAAAAGGCATTGTAAGCCTTGATCTCGCATTTTAAAGATCAAGTGCATCCAAAAAGAAAGTATTGTAGAGTTGTAATAAAGTTTGCGAGCCACAAATCTCGTCTCTCGTCGTTTCCCCTGCCCCTGGGGGGAAACCGGTGTTGTTTTTCCTTTCTTGCTTCGGGGTTGCTTCCCATGTCTTTTCTTATTTTGTTAGTGTTAGCTTTGCATAAAAAGATAAAATCAACTCACAATCACTAAATTGAAGTCCTAAAATCAACTACAAAGTTTTAGGTTTTCTTTCATAGAATATTAATTGTTAGTTTCATTTTTTGCAAAATATTAGAAATAAACCCAAGTTGTTCAAACACATATGCAATCCTACTGCTATGCTCAAGTGGCTTTGGGGACCCAGAAACAGTTTGAGCAACGCATGCTAGTTTAACTAGGAAAATCTTTTTGTTGTGTTATTCATTTAAGACCTCTACCATGAATGGAGTGTGTTAAGTCAAGGGTAAACTCTCCTCGTTGGACCTACAGCACACCCAGTCAGTAAGTCTATAAGATTGTCGAATAACAAGCAAAGAGGCCACATTCACTATTGCACAGAAAGAGTGGGACCCCAACTTCAATCCCCACTTCACAGATTCAAACACTTTTTAATATCCCAAATCCCTTAAATAAAATTTTCAAGATAAAATTAACGCGGCACATTCATCACATCACATTTACTTTTATCTGGCACTAGTCTATCTTTATTTATTTCTTGTCAGCTTATCTATTGATTTAAAGTTATGTGGTGAATGATTAATGTTTATGGGTTTTTCACAGGTTGTATCCTTTGATTAATTTACGCTGCTATTTTTATCTTGTGTTTCCAAATAAACTCCTAGAACAGTTTTTTTTGCTTTTCAGTTTCAGTAGAGTAAAAGCATTAGATTATTTTTCATAGGGACTACCCCCCTTGGCTTCGCTAGGAGTTGGCCTAGACGGAGGAGTTGAGAATCAGGTGACAACACCTTGACTTGAAACTTGCCCCCAAGGACACACCAAGTGAATTGAATATTTCTTCCACGTTAGCCCAGGTGTGTATAAGGCGGCAACACTTCCAAAAGTTGAAATGATAGTGTAAAGATCAATGCCAAAGATGTAGCTGCAAGATAAAAGTTGTGAATTGCTCTTGGTAAATTTTAATTAATTAAGTGGTTTCGCTTGGATTGCACTTAGATTAATTAAATGAGAAGGATAGATAAGTGATCTGATCCACTCACGAATGCCAAAATTGTAAGATTGAGCAGAAATAGAAAGCGTTATCTAATTACTAAAGCTAATCTATCATTTGTCACTTTTTAACTATTGTTACTGAAGTGGATACAAACAAAAATACACGGACTTCCAACAGGGCAAGATTTAATCTCTAGGCAGCCCCATGAACTCACATGTAATCAACATGTATCGATCCCTGTATTGAGCAAAAATAGAAAAAGTTGTCTAATTTACACTACTCTGCACTATTCAAGATCTATTATGATCTGCCATGATCGAGTTGACGGGGAAAGGTTCATCACTCTTTGCAAAAAAGAAGAAACTTGGAAATGAAAACTAATCTAGAATACTACCTTATAACTACTGATTGAAAGCAAAGCGGAAAAGAAAAGTTCTGCGGATTATCTTGGTTTATTTTAGTTAGTTTTATCTTGCTTAATTAGAGAAAATAGGCAAAGATGAAAAAATGACACAATCCCCCCGGGGTAGGGGGGATGAGAGGGCTAGTTGGTTATCCCACTAGCTCCTTCAAGTTTACAATATTGAAGAGAAACATTTGCTGGTCTTTTATAACTTAAGAACCCAGTCAAACTTACAAATGCTTAGAAAAAGTGAAGAGGATAAAAAGGAGGTGCCCTGGGAGGTCCCAGATGCCCTGGATCTGCAAAAATCGAGCAAAGCTTCTCCCTACCTGTTCGTGAAATGTGAAAAAACAGCAAGCAAGTTTCATAGGAAACTTGCCCAAATCACTTTTAGAACAACCTGCAAAAGGTTGTTAGTATGGCACGAAAATTTCCCAAGTAAAAGGTTAGCAAACCAACTAAAGAAATCAGCGTTAATATAGCGTTTCTAGTGACTTTTGTTCGCTGTTCAAACAGCAAACAGACAGCAAACAGAGGACACTTAGATTGGCTAAATATAGGGATAAAACTCTTTATTTGAGAAGTACTAGATCTATCCTTTAGTGTTTAAAATAAACTTGAAAAATGCTTACTAAAGATGATCTTTTTCCTAATTTAGATCTAACTTGAATGATTTAAAAGTAAGAGCTCAATATAGATCTTAATTTAATATGCATGCAAGTAGACCCTATGAGCTCTGATGATGAATCCATTGCACACAAAGAAGCTCTTGTGTGCTACCTCTCCACTGAAACTGATGGATCTGTGATTGTCCAACTATAGCTAGTGTCTGCTAAGTGTGCGCCCTCCTCCAAGCAAGAACAACCACCACAAATATATGAGGGTCTAAGCCTCCATGAGCCCTCCATGAAAGGAGGCGCCCAAGCTTCCCTCATCTATAGCCTCCATCCTCATCCTCTTGCTCCTCTCCCAACTCTCTTGGTGAACAAACAAAGGAATGAGCCTCTACTTGCCCCTTGCGCCCCTCTTGAACCTCCATAAGGAAACCTAAAGTATGGATGGCTAGGATCACCCCATGCCATCCCTAATCAATGGTTGAGATCTCTCCAAAAGAATCTCAACTCAGAACCCACTTTGGGTTGAGTTCCCTAAGTTCACTTTATGTCCCCTCATTCACCAACTTAGTGAATAATAGTCACTTTAGGCTAAAATGACAAAATTTCACTTCTGACTTAAATCTCCTAAGTCAAAGTGAAATTAGACATAAAGTACAAGGCACAATGGTACAAACATCTCCCTCTTGTGGTTAGAGGCCCAAAACCACAAGGGGACCACTTTCCAAGGTACCCAAATCTCAACAATCACGTTTTTTATGACAACTTTAGGGTTTTGTGGTTATACAAAAAAAAAGAGATTGAAAACAAGGAAAGCGGCTGAGTAAGGGCAAATAGAAGGCAAGCTGGAGATAGGGGCCTAGGAAGAGCCCAAGAGGACTCCCAGACCAGAAAATAGAGCAACCTGCAGCAAACAAGAAAGAGGCCATACAATTCGTACGAATTACGGCAGAAAGAGAGAGTCATACTTACAAAAGACTGAGAGAAAGAGCTGTATCAGTGTGTTGGAGAGCAGAGAAGGAGATGTTAATATCATGCTCAGATTAACCACCTACAGCAAGAAAGAGTAGAACCCGAGCCATTCAACGAGTTCCATACAGCCGTATAGTCGCCCAGCAAAGAAAAATCAGACCTGTACGAAATCATACAGCTGTGCGGCCTTCATTTTGTTTAGCATAGTTGGTTTTCTGTATGTATTTTCAGACTGAGACATTTAAATAAGGTTTTTCCTAGAGAGAAGTGGGATTTCCAAACTGTTGCTTCTGTAATCTTTTTTGTGGCTGCTTATGTTTTTTTTATCCTGTAAATGGGCATTAGATGAAATGTGTATTTTCAGTCTAGTTATTTGGATCTGAAATTTACAGTAATTGCATATAAGTCTATGCTATTTCTGTTCTTCATTTGTTGCATTTTACTATGATCATGGATTTTATAGCTTGTAATAAACCCGGAGATACATCCAAAACTATTATTTTCTTCAAGGAGGTTGTAAAATTGCACAGGTTGCCTCTACTTACGAGATTTTGATGGATATAGATCATTGAGCCATTTCAGGCAAAAAAATGTGGAAAACGTTGGAAACCTTTCAGGACCTTTCCTGGCCCTATTAAGTAAAATGAGTGATAATGGCTTCCCTCCCATGTTTTTGTATGTTTCCATGTATCTTTTCGATCTATAACATAGACACAGCTTCAATGAGCTCTACCTATCATCCTCGATCTGGCATAACGACAAAAGTAGTGAATCAGTCACCTAAGAATTTGATGCAATGTTCGGTCCAAGATCAACCAAGACAATGCAACTCAATGCTTCCTACGGGGGAGCTTTCTCTTAATAATTCTAATTCTATCAATCCTAGCATGGGATATTCAACTTTCAAGATATACTATACGAATATTCGCCAGGAAAGATAACAGAAATTGTAAGCTATCGTCGTATGCCATCGGATGCCCGAGTTTATGTTAATGTTTCACAATCTGTATAAGGGTTCAAGTTGAGAAAATAAATTGACGACCATTACAAGGCCTAGGGAGAATGGCGGTTGATTGCACGGGTTGTTTCTGTGCTCTAAGTGTTTAATAGTCTAATGTGGGTCTTTTATCCCTACGTTAGGTTTGTTTTAATGTAACCAAACTGCTCATTTAGCACTCCATCAGCGAGAGTAAAAGAAAACATAACGTAAGAAGACTTGCCCGCTGGTTTACTACTACAGTTTGGCTTAACATTATCAGATATATTGTTTGACACGCCATTCATGGTATCTATATCTATAATTGAATTAAAATGGATATTCTCAGATGGATTAATTTACAGAAAAAGAAACATGTAGAGTAAGTCATCAGCTAATCAACTATATTAGTTCGAGTTTTTTAACAAGACGCTTGAGAGAATCCAAGGGAAAGAAACAGTTCATGCATTTAAAAAAATAATAATTTAACAAACAGTGAGAAGTAGCCCCTAGCTTTACATCATTTCATGCCACATAAGCTTTTTTCCACTACTGCAGGATACAGTGGATGAATGAAAACAAGAATCGATTGACACTCCATTGCAAAGATTTAAAGCAGCAGCTTATGCATATATAAAATTTATCTTGACTGTGACAAGAGGCCGTCAGCTTTACACAATTCCATTGTCATTTGCATTTTCCACTAGTGCGGATATAGTGGACGAGAGAAAACAAGATTCGATCGACACACCACTACAGAGATTTTACGAAGCAGCTAATGCATATAAAATTTAACACACTGAGAAATGGCCGTCAGCTTTACATAATTCGATTCTTCATTTGCATTTTCTACTGCTGCGGGAGATAGTGGAAGAGTGAAAACGAGATTTGATTTACACTCCATTACAGGGAATTAAAGAAGCAGCAAATGCATATAAGATATATCTTCGTTGAACATAGTGAGAAATAGCCCACATCTTAACACAATTTCATGCCACATTTGCATTTTCCACTACAGCCGAATATAGTGAAAGGCTGAACACAAGATTCGATTGTCACGCCATCAAAGACAATTAAATTGACATTAAGGAAGGTTGGATTTGGCTAGAAACGTACCGAATTCTCTAAGGCGGGGATCTTTAGGATCTTTAATGGTTTCCAAGAGGGCAGCAAGGTCAATATTGCCATCATTTCGAACCTTCCAGTTCTTGTGAGAAAGCCGGTCCTCCCATGGCAGCTTCTTGGCTTCCTTGAGTAATTTCTCGTCCTCCGACATTGTTTTAGCCGGATCTTTACAAAGGACAGCACAAATCCTACGCTCCGACCTCTAATTTAATCTCCAAGGCATCGATTTTTGCTCGGAAAACCCACAAAACGCAATTTCAAGGATTCAATTCCGATCTGTGACAATGCACATCAAACCCTACGGCACTCCCTCTAAATTGAGCAAAAGACAACTAATTTGGGCTCCGAAAAAAAAATCGCAGTGTCCGGGATTTACCGGGAAGACGCCTGTCCCGTCGGATCCGGCGATAGAACAGCCGATCCACTGTAGATTGAAGAACAAAACGGCAATTCGAGCAAAAGCTGCCAGGTTGGGACGATATTTGAGTCCTTCACAGAGAGACTGAACCAGAATCGCAGAGTTTAATACTAAGAACCTCGTGACTTAACAATCCGACCGTGGCTCCCCTATCGAACAGTGAAAATGTGGGCCAGGCTCGAAGGAGACTCCGGCCCGTCCGATTAGAAAAAAGGTGAACGAGGTTTACCTGCGGGCGTGATACGGAGAAGAGAGAGATGGACATGAGGCTAGCGGACAGGGAAATATCGCTTTAATAAATCCCACTGTAAAATCGAAAAACATTACCGGCTACATCCCGTTGAAATGAAAAGCCTCCAATATTTTTCTGACACGTCAGCACTCTATAAAGTGACACGGGCGGGCATAGTACACCGCATTGCACGAAGCGGTGCGCCTGCCGGTAAGCTGTGTCCACTGCCCGAGATTGGGTGAGGCACACGGGAGCTGCCCGAAGAGACGCCGGGCAGCATGTTTCCCTCTTTGATTGGCTTAGGATCACCTCTGGGTCCTTGTAAATTTGGTTTTCTTGAGTTGTTTCTATTGAAAGCAAGGCTAATCTTTTTTCTTCCTTTTCTTTTACTTATTATGTGTGGGTCTTGAAATAAGCTTTACTTATTATTTGTGGGTATGGAGTGGGTCTTGAAATGGAAGATTCGCGTATTGTCTTGATTGAATATGAAGGAGTAGAGAAAAATAAACAAAAGTAATATAGTTAAAAAAAATTGAGTGTTGATGTGGGAGGTACTATTACAACATTTTTGTATTAAGAATAATGCATAGATATTTTTACATAAATTTAAGATGGATTTAAGTTAATTTAATATATTAGTTTAATTAAGTTAATGATAAAAAAAATATAAAAAAAAAAAATTTAAAGGTTTAAGATAAATTTATGCTCATTTAATTGAGTATATGATAGAAAAAGTGATAATAATAAATGTAAAAAAATAAACTTTAATAAATAATTATATTTTTTTTCTAAGTTTGATAAGAATTTGGTAGAAATCTTAGCCATATCATATTTTCATCATAATTCAAATTTTGTGTATTATGTAACAATGTTTTTACGGGTTTTCCCCGATTTTGAATCAACTCGTATCATCAAAAATTCAAATTGAATTGCATTGAGGGGTAATAGCTCGAATGGTTGAAAGGTAGGTCTTTTACTCTCTCTACCGGGTTCAAATCCCCAATGACACATTTGGCTCGTTGTGATAAGGTTCGATGGGTAGATCCCCTAGGAGTCCCCCCGCCCCCTCTCCCAAGTGTGTTTACGAACATCTTCACCCTTACTAAGTTATAAGTTTCATGTTAGGTGCTAGCTTACGGGTTGTTGGCACCAGCCTCATGTTTATAGTGGCAGCAAGTCGAATTTGAAGTTAGGCCTCACCCAAGTTTTTTTAAAAAATCAATTTACATGTTTAAAAAAAATCAATTATAATTCTTGGTCAATGGGAAATATGATTTTCTATATCGATAAATTATAATAATTAGAGGGAAGCTTATTACAAGATTAAACTAATCCTTTCAAAAAATTAAGCTAATAATTAGTATTAAGGACTACATAGTGTCAAGCCTAAGAATCCAAAAACCTTAAAGCAGAAGTCCAAAAATGTTATATAAATTGCAACATAGTTACTCATTAACATTAAGTGTTAGATAGGGGAGGCAGGAGCAGGAGGGTTTTTGTTCAGCCCTAGAGGACAAAGATTGCTAACTTACTCGTGGAATCTAGGCGCAACCACCAATAATATAGCAGAGGCCTATGCAATTTTCAAAGGAGTTCAACTAGCGCAAGAACGACAAATCAACCAGCTGATCATTATAGGGGACTCCAAGACTATAATAAGGTACTTCATCAAAAATACAACCCCGAAAAATTCAAATCTGAGAAGAATCATAGAGAGAACCAGAGATACGCTCTCTTCCATGCTCCCCTCCTTCGACCATATTCGGTGCTCAAACAATGGAAGCGTAGATGAACAGGCTAATAGAGCCATAGGAAGAAGCCAAGGTCACATGGAAATAATGGGTAGACCCGATTTCCTAGCACCTTCCTAATGCATCAGCTCACTCGGGTCTGTGCTCCACTTGGTAGCCTCCACCACATGGCTCTCCAACGCAAAATTATTTCGGGACAGTCCCTCGACAAGCCAGGGGGATCTGCGTACTTGACCTTCCTCCAGATCGTGAGAATTGGTATTATGCAGCTCACGAATTTGGATCTCATGTGCCGCAAGATGTTTATTTGCCGTGGGAACCTGCGACTGATGTCACTCCCACCCTGCACATTCTC
>JASDQU011377782.1:6826-18894 GCA_032191745.1 Picea mariana | reverse complement strand
ATATTTCTCATGTTTATTTATTTATCCCACATTCGTTAAACATAACGATGATCCATATAATTTTAGGTATATATGTAGACATTATACCTAATTTTTATTTATCCCACATTCATTATACTAACAGTAATTTATATCATATGTATTATATATACATAGTCTTGTTTTATCTTTTTACATTGTGTGATATCTTGGGCAATATTCCTTAAAGGAATTGGAGCAAGCTACAAGGGAGAAACATCGACAAGACATCCAAGGAGAATCTATCATTTTAGAGGTTAGTTAATTTTTAGATTCTTACCATTTACTGAAACAACAATTATAATATCATCTTTGAATCACATAATAATTTTCATGCAAAAATAAAAAAAACCTTACATTTTTTAGATGTTTTCTATTTTTTTCTAGAAAAATCCAATTTTTTTTTTTTTTAAATGAGACTTTTTTAAAAACAATTTAACAAAATCCTTAATAGTTTTTGAAAAACAAAGAAAAAAAAGTCAAATTTAGGAATAGTTTTGTAAAAACATTTATCTTTTTTATTGTTTTTTACTTAGATTTTTTTAGTTTTGGCCCATGGTGGTTAATGGGAAATTCTCGAGGCTTGGTCGTGGGGCTGGTGAAATGTTGGGCATCACCCCAGTCCTCCCCTGTGGCTAAGGTATGGTCCCAAGGGACAATGCCTTAGCCACGGGGGTTGGGGCAATGCATGCCCCACGACCAAGCCCCGGGCACACCCAGGGCTTGGTCGTGGGGGATGGGGAGATTCCCAACATCACCCCATCCCCTCGCAACTATGACACAGTTCCACAGAACATTTCCTCATGCCCCTGAGAGAATCGTACCTTAGTCGCGGGGGTGTTGGGGGGCCTGGGGCTTGTTCGTGGGGGATGGGGCAATGCCCAACATCGCCCTAGCCCAACCATACTCATGGAGAATTTGTGGGCACGCCCACATATTGGCCACAAGGCTAGCCCCTCATGGCCAAGTCACGATTCACAAGACCATTCATTAGCCGCAAGGGGGCTGGGGCGATGTCTGACATCACCCTATCCCAACCAGCCTTGTGGCCAAGTTATGGGCCTGCCCACGGCTTGGACACGGGATTTTCTAGGCTATAGAGATGTCGAGCATTTCTCCAACCCCCCACAACCAAGGTACAGTCTTGACATAAGCCTAATAACCCCATGGGTAAAAACAATTTAAATACTGGTCAAAAAAATTTAATTTTTTTTTATATTAGTTCTTATATTCTATGTTTTTTTTAAGTTTATTATAATGTAAAATGCCAATTTTTTTTTTTTTATCTTATAGCAAAATGACAGGAAATAGATTATCTATGAATATATCTTGATCACGACCTGCAATAATGGCATCTAAAATTGCAACTGGAACCTCCATGAATGTTAGGCAACAAAATGATGGCATAACACCTGAGCTATCAAGAGAAATGAAGAATGTTAGAGAGTGGAAATTTGTGGAAGTTGGAAACAAACTGGAATATTATTGGTTTTTTAAATACAAGCAAGGAAACACTAAAGATCATATATATGTGTGTTGTGCTGAATTAGAACATGCACAAGGAAATTATCAGGCACTTGGCTTGTTACAAGATATATGTTTGGTGCCAGCCACAGATATTGTTTATGCACTTGTCAAACAAAGAAAAAATTATATCAAGTTTAGATATTGTTTCAAATTAAGCAATTATAACAAGAATGAATGTTTTTTCATAATTATGTGCATCCATCACTGATGACATTGAGCAAGACAATGTAATTTTTTTATTTTTATTTTTGTGTCATTTATTATTTTTAGTATCATGATAATGTTTTAATTTTATTTGACATGAAAATGTTATATTTTATTTTTACAGGATTTTGCTGAACAAATTTCACATATGTTAGTGGGGATTTACGGTACATAGAATAATATCATGGATGTCATCAACGCTTTTCATATTGAAAAGAAACAAGAAGGAAGGAAAGAGAGACAAAATTTAATGGATGTTGAACCTACGAGAGTAGACAAAGAAGAACATGAAAGAAGAAAGAAAAATCCTCATTCTAGAAATCCTAAAAGGGTTACATTTGAAAATGAGGAAACTCCAAATGAATATTTTGTTGAGATCGGTCCCAATGAGGTTATCACTCCTTCTAGAAAAAATAATAAACAAGATAAACACAAAAGAGATATGGATGATGATGAGTCTATTCCTATTGATTATGAATAAATCGATGATTTAGATGAAACACATTTAAATCATAAGAGGAAGAAAACAAATATTGATAATGTTCAAGAACCCATCGTTAACTCAGAGTATTATAGTGAAATTCATAAAGGTAGAAGAGAAATAATAACACCAGGTGTTGATCTAGAGGATGGTATTATGAAAATAACACAAAATGTCATTCGAAATAGAATAAGTACAGAGAAATTAGTTGATGATGGCCACACATTTCAGTTGAATGTGAAACAACTTTATAAACCCACAGAAGGGAATGAAAAATATCAAATCAGAAAAACATATCACTTGCATATTCACAATTTGAAAGCATTCATTAGGTACAATCCATATGCACATGTGGTTGACTACCTAGTTCTTTCTGACCCAATGGAATTCCTACGAGAGAATAATTTTATAGATCAAAATGTTTTGACTACAGTTATTATGTGATTGGAGGAAATCATTCTGCAGAGGCTAGAACAGAATTGATGCAAGAATATTTCAATAATCCTCTTTTTGAGATAGTCAAATGCATAATTTATGTTGGTTTAATAGATTCAAAGAAAATTTATTGGCATGGGATCATAACATAGACAATGAGTACATAATGTCTATGAATTTCATTCAAAGGGTGAGATTTATCCAAAATGAATTTTATGAAATATGTCATGGGGAGAGATCAAATGTTGATGTCAAGTTTCAGAAGCGATGTTGTATGGAAATAGGATTCCCACTTGATGATGAAAATACAAAAGAAAATAATCGTAAAGGAAGTGATATATTTAGAGTTGTGGATAGCTATTTTCAATTGGGATTTAGAACTGGACTGGTATGGGATTTGATAGGTGATATCTTCACCCTATGGGAAAATATTAGTATAAAAAATTAGAGAGTTAATAAGGCTAAACCATTGATATGTGGCACAAGTAAGATAGGTCCTGACATAAACAATCTTCCAAATGATATGACTATAACACCTTGGAGATAAATACAAGGAGTGAAGGATGATAAACTTATCATAACTATATTATCACGTGTTAGGTCAAGAAAATTTTCAATGGAATAAATGTGTGATGAATTTAAAAAGTAAGTTTGTTAAGTTATTTTTATTTATGTTAGGACAAGAAATTAAAATTTTTCAATTTAACATATCAATGTTCTAAGTATTTTGTTATATATATCATTATAAAATTATTATTTTTTTATTTAGTCACAAGGTGTATATGAGAATACAAGAGGAAATTCGCAAGATGTTGAATGAAGAAAGTTGGGATGATGTTAAACTCAACTATCCAGATTCAAGCTCTTCAATAGTATTGAAACAATTTTTTGTTGCATTCAAAAAGGTATGTTGATTTATTACATTCATATTATTCATTTCTAAGTTAATTTATTTCTATTTTAATAGTTATAGATATATAACTATATGCTTGTTTGTTTCATTAAAGATGCCAAAGAATAATGCAGATGGACTACCTGAAACTTTCAAAACTTTTATTCAAAAATCCATGTTTGAAAGAGAAAGGAGATGTGTTCAAAATGTTCAAATTGATGACACCCTTGATCACTACATTGGGAATGAGCTCGACACTGTTCAATATAAATTGATATTATGTGATTGTGAACAACTTGCAAACATTGTTCCTAAAAAAGAATAATCCCTATTTATTGTGGATATCCCTCATGGTTATAATATCCAAAACATTGGATATGACACTAAGCCTTATACTTACCAAGCTTTGAATAAAGTGGTTATGTGATTTATAGAAGTTACAACATCACCATTTTGGATATTTCTAGTATTTCATTCAGACACACAACAAATATTAGTACAATCAAGCTTCAAGGGGAAAGAAAAGACAAGGATGTAGTTTATTTGGTAAGATATTGAAAGTGTATGTTTATCAATTAAGATCAGAAAACAATTTTATTAATTTACAATTTAATTGAATTTGCACTTGTTTATGTTACAAGCACAAGCCTAATATTCATAGCTCCAATAGAGAATCATTTAAACGTTATTTATAGAGTATATATCTTGCAACCTGGACAAAATATTATTCTTATAATTCTATTATTGTCAATGCAAAGGATGGAGAGACTCCTAGTAATATATTGGTATACAATGTTGTGGTTAGAAAACTAACATATGAGAGATGATTAACATATGAGGAAAAATATTTGAAAGGAGAGACGATTAACATTTATCAAAAACCACAAGCATTAATTAATTATCTTAGAGATACATTTCCAAATGAACGAGATTGGGTTTTGGATTTGTTCTCGAGTTCAGGTAAGAATTATGATATAATATTTATGAAATCATACTTCAATCTTATATTATTTTTAATTTATGTCTTTTTACAGTATCTAACTTCATTATTTATTTTGTATTTGGTGATTAGGTACAACATTAGCATGTTTCCTACAGAAAGGAAGGAATTGCATAGCCACTGAAAGTGACCTAATGCAGTGCATTTTTATTCAACAAAGAATTAATGATATTCCATCTCTTCCATATGAAATGCAAGAAGTTGGCTTGAGGAAAGGATATTTTATTGAATCAAAGGTGGAAAAATTGTCAAAGGAAACTCAAGCACCATTAGGAGGAATGATTGGAAAGGATCACTTTGGAGAACTTGCGGATATCAAAGAGCCAATGGAAGAACAAAATGACACAATGGAAGCACAAAATGATGTTAAAGAAGATGATAATGTGTCTGTTGAGAGTGACAAATTTGGGATATATGATATTGTTGATTAGTTTTAAGATGCCCTTGAAGATGATGCTCAATTTTGCAATTTTTTTATGAGCTATAACTGTAATGTTTTGACTTTCAATTTTTAAAATAAGAATAAAGATGTATCTATTGTTGTTTTTTGATGAATTTTTTATTGTTTTTTTTTTCATTTTATTTGTATTTGAATCACTATACATTGGAATTTTTTATTAAATTTTATCATTTTTTCTTCAAATGTATAAAAATATGAAAGAAATGATATTTTTTATAAAATTTTGACTTGTTTTGTTCAGTTTTGTCCATAAAAATGTTTTATTTGACATGTTATTTTAAGGAATATGTACCAAAATGTATATGTTTTTTATTATATATGGCTATAAAATGTGTATTTTTTTGCTAAATATTAAAAAATAGTGTTATTTAACTACAATTGTTTTTGATGTATTGAAGTAAAGGTAAACAGTGTGTTAAAAATGATGTTTTTCACTATATTTAAAAAGTATGGAACAATAAATTAATTAAGGAAACAAAATTATATGAAACTTGTAAATTCAAAAAAGTAAATGGTAAAAAATATTTTTAAGATTGAAAGAAACATGAAAAAATGGCTAAAAACATCGTTGAATAATAATAAAAAAAAAAAAATTAGAAAAAATTAAAACCTATAACTCGACTTGAGACACCTCGTCACCATAAACTCGTTGTCCTTCAGTATGATTTATTTCTCTGGGTCGATTCATTATAAATCTCATAGTCTCATCATTTTCCATAGTCATAGAACCAACCCAAAACTCTATTCGCGATTCTCCTTACTAGTCCAGCTCGTTCAGAACCTTCCCTCCTGTGCATTTGTTGAATTCAGTGCGAGCAGGATACTCCTCGGTCGCTCCATGATGACCTCTCAGAGAACAGGGAAGGGCACGCTGAGTAGGAGAACTAAAATATCCAAGCCACAAAAGGACCGGGATTCATTCTCGCCAGTGGCAGGCATTGCCAAAGACACAAAAGAAACTTTCCTCTTACCTACAAAAAAGACCATATCAGATCATGAAAAAAATGAAGTAGATAAATTCAAACAGGAAGTCAGTAAGAGCCCCCTCCTCCCAACAAAAGCTTCCTCGGAGGAGGGGTAGGCTGAGAAAGAACAAAAAGATCATGAAATCTCAAATTGCAGAAGAACCGCGCATCAGATTGATAGTTGAAGAACTACTCAAACGTGCCATCCAGTTAGAACCTGCTGGGAAAGAAAGCCATGAAGGAGAGAACAGGGCAAGGAGAGAGGATGTCATAGGAGAAAATGAGGAAAATCCATCTCAGCAACTGAAACAAGAAAAGATGGCTATTGCCAAGCTCTATCAGGAAAATAGGGAATTAAGGAAACAACTAGCAACAAAAAACCTTAGAAGTGTCAGCTGCATAGAGTCGTGGAGGGAATGTGGCATGGATGAAAAGGTAGCTCAGAGAGGTGCAGGACATTTTTTTATAGTTGTGAGAGGTGCAAAGGCTAGCAGAGAAAGGCACACAAAGCATCCCAGAGAATGCGAAGCAACCGAAAAGGAAATCTGTGTGGCTCTTTCCAACACATAGAAAGAGAAATTTTAATGGTTGAAATTTCATTCAAGATAGTTTTGAGTAACATGTGTTCTCTAAAGTATCCTACCATTTTGATAACGACCGCAAGAATCGAACAGTTGTTTACTGCACACAGTTCTCCAACAAATGGGCACATAACAGAAAGTGAAGTCAATATTACAGACAACAATATTTTAATAGGCGCATGTTCTCTAGGACACCTAGTCAAGAATACCACAACACATATTTCCCCACATCAGATTTTGATCGACGATCTGAAGACAGTCTTAGTGGACAGGCGTGATTATTGCCTATTTTTGGATAGTACCGTGCGAAGAGTCTCTAGCGCATGTGGCACATTTTTTTAGTTTAGGGTTAACAGTTAAAAAGTAGGGTAGCCCAAATGATGGCCTTGTTTATATATTTCATCTTTTTGATGTAAGACAAGTTGGTTGGAAAAAATTGGGTAAACAACTACTATTGTATGTAATCTGAGTTTTTGACCGAAATTTAATGCAAAGGTCCTGTGACTCGATGAAAAGATTCTAGTTGTGATAGTTGGATGTATTGTGTTTCTTTCCTTGCGTATGTGTTCCCTGTTATCTTTATTTCATATCTTGTATTGTCTATTTTGGAACAAATTTTTGAACATGTGGATTCCCTACATAACGCTTCTTGTTTGTGCCACTTAGACAAAACGTTTTTTTCCAAAGTTAACTCTGAATTCATCCATAGTGGTGCTCCTGAGTTACTTCTTGTAATTTTTCCTGCCACATTACAGTTTTACACTAAATACTATTGCTCGCCTAGCCTTATCCTCCCAAGTTCAGTCACCAAGTCATTTCCTCAAATAGACTCCATAGCCCAAGTTTCACTTCCTTGTGCCAATATAACTAGAACCCATTATCTTAAAGGTATTTAAATCTAGCCATTGCTCCCAAAGTAATATCCTACATGGGGACCACACCATTTCTGAGAGAGCCCTCTCCAGATCTGAAAGTCTAGTTTCAGATCTCGAATTTAGTTGAAAAAGTTACATGGGTCGTTTGTTTATCAGCCAAACAGATTTACAGAGTGCTAACATTTTGGCGTCGTTCTCAGGGACGAACCTGAAAATATTTTCCCCGGGAGAATGACAAACGTTGCGGTTTGACCCCTAAGGGTAACAGAGGGACAAACACCCATACCAAATGAAACTGTTACCCTAGCAACTCTAGTCCAAACAATTCAGTATCCCTAAGTAGCACTACTCAAGAAAACTGGTTCCAAAGATGTTTTACACTAGATAAAATCTTGACCCAAATCCCTCTGAGCCTGTGTGCGATCCCGAGAAGATTATGTGCAAGGCTAGAGAGTAGGCGTCGAACCCATTTTATTTCCTGGACAAAAGTCTTTCCTTGCCCAAAGATGGCATGTAGAGCATTGATGACCTTGAGTTTGACACACTTTTCGAGAAAAATCTGTTTAGGTCTAAGTCATAAACCAGTTTGGACAAGACTATTTTCAACCTGAACAATTTCCAAGCCTTGGTGACAAATAATATCCCCCAAAATCCAAATCCCCCCAGGGCTATGGCTGCCAGATTCTCTCCCCTCATCCTGTCAGCCTAGTTATATGACTTGCCTCATAATTACAACTAAAGAATCAGACTCTACGACACTGAGGGAAATGTTTACATCAAGAGACACCTAGACTGGTTTAACAACTTTGTCGACCTGGAGGAGGTGGACTACACAGATGCAAAAATGAGGCTTTTTGCACAAATCCTTTCAGGAGATGTAAGAAAGTGGTTTAGAGCCCTCCCACCCATGAGCATTCGAGACTTCTCCACATTCGAAAGGTCATTCGTAAATAAATGGGGGGATAATAAAAACCCTTTGTAGTTGCTAACATAATACAATAATATGAAGAAAGCACCGGAGGAGACGATGCATGAATTATCGGCTCATTTCTTGAAGGTGTACAACTCCATCCCTGCAGAAGTAAATCCCCCCTCGATGCTATGCAGTTTTGGTATGTAGATTCCTTTGACAGTGACTTTGTTCTATTGCTAAGTGAAATAATATCAATGAGTCTAGATGAGATGCACAGCGTCGACGTTGTGGTCCTTAAACGAAAAATTCGACATGATGATGAAGACCATGTAAAATTTGATGGAGAGAATTTCCATGGGAAAAAGGCCTGTTGCACGAGAACAAAATGACCCATAACCCAGAAACCAAAATCTTCAGAGGGTTCAGATTCCTCAAATCAAGTAGTGAGACCCAGCTAACTAGAAAACAAGACCTCCTTTCTAGAACAACTACACAGACGAGGATTTCGACCAGACTTTTGACGACCAGATGCATTATTGTGATGACAAAAACCCACATGTTTTATTGACAAAGAGCGAGCACGATCAATGTATGCACCGAAACAAAGACTTCACGCTGGAAACTGATGATGGTATGATACTCGAAATAGATGATGCACCATATTGGGAGATAGAAGAATTCAGGAAAGGTTATCAAAATGCTACCATGCAGTTCCAGAAGAAGTACAACCTCCAAAGAAAATATGTACCTGCCAAGCCACAACAAATGAACTCCGTAAAGAAACCTATAGTGGACACACCTTCCATGAGCCGACCAAGACTAGATAGTGTGACCAAGGACACAATAGAAAGGGCCAAGTTGAAGGAGGAGGTCCTCAAGAAAGCTTCAAAGAGAGGCCGAGAGACGAGCGGAAAAGAGGTAGAAAAAACATGTTCCCCTTTTAATTTTGAACACCAAATGGCCAAAATCAATATCTTTGTCCCATTCAATGAGCTTATTATAAAGGTTGAGTATAAGGAGCAAATCATTAAAATGTCGAAAAAGGGAGGGAACCCCGATACTCTAAACATTTGAGATAACCAACCCGCCATCTTGTTTGGTCCTCACATTGAAGAGCCAAGCGATGTTGAAGATGCCCCTCCTTTCTATGTCAGTATGAAGACCCATGACCTGACCCTGCATAATGCCATGCTTGATTCTGGCATGTCACACAATCTCATGCTGAAGTTGATCATGGATGAGCTGAGTTTAGAGGTCACTAGGTCTTACAAATATATTTTCTCTTTTGATTCAAGGAAATTTAAATGATTGGGCCTTATCAAAGACCTAGTTGTATTGTTGGCCTAAATCCCTGCTAAGAACATGGTCATGGATGTAGTCATCACAAAAATACCCCCGAAGTTCGGCATGTTGATCTTGATATCATGGGTTGCAAAGTTGAAAGGTACCTTACAGATGGATATGACATATGCTACTATCCCTGTCTTCGGCCATGACATAAGGTTGTACAGAGAAGTACCGTATAAATATATGGTAATTAGCAATACGCAGCCCCACAATCATCCTATATACGCCATTGACACTGAAGTGGGTTCATCTATATTCTACAATGACTTTAGCTTCATATAAGAAGAATCGACGACCATCACAACATCTGATGAGAAAACCATGTGGGAAAAAATAGAGTGCGGCGACCCAGAAGACCGTGTAGAAAATGGGGTGTGGAACATGAGTTTTGATGGCGTAGTCAACAGAGAAGGAATTGGGGCTAGTATATGGGTGATCCCCCCTAAATCAATAAAAATTTTGTGTTCATACAAGCTTGCGTTTGAATGCACTAAAAACATGGCCGAGTATGAAGCGTTGATCTTGGGCTTACAAGTTTGAAATAATTCGACGCGTAGAAGATAGTAGTGCGCGGAGATTCCGAACTAATCATAAATCAGGTGAAGTGTGTGTATCATACCAAACACCCCAGACTACAAGAATACAAAAATTTGGCTTTGGACCTTCTCGAAGGATTTTCAGAGTACGACCTGACTGCTATCCCCAAAGAACAAAATCAGATCACCGATGCGTTGGCCACCTCGGCCTCAGTTTTCAATATTTCCATTCTTCCAAATAAAATATATGAAATTGAGGTCAAGTATAGGCCAATAGTGCCTAACAACATCAAACACTGGAAGGTGTTTGATGATGAAAAGCAGGTGGCAATATTCATCCTTATGAGTGACGAGTTCACTAACACAAACATTGATGAGGAATACTGCGATGACGAAGATGAGATCACAGATGCACACAGTAATGATGACCCTTTCCAAAACCATATCACAGGAACGGATGTAATTCAGATGAAGAAAAATATTATTCCAAAGAGGTTGGTTCCACTAGAAAATATGTTTGACAAAAATGATGTGGCTAAGAACCCCAAGATCACCGCAAGCGAAGAAGACATGGAGGACTACAACATCGGGACTGAGGAAGATATGAAGATGGTAAAATTATCAAAGACACTCATTCTAGAGGTCAAGCAAGATTACGTAAATCTCATGAAGGATTTCCGAGATGTCTTTGCATGGAGATATGACGATCTGAAAGTGTATGACATGAAGGTGATCCAACATGTTATCCCTCTCAAGGAAGATCAAAATCCTTTCAAACAGAAGCTGAGATAGATAAATCCCCTATTACTTCCATTGATCGAGAAAGAGGTAATTAATCTTTTCGATGCCAAAATTATTGTTTCTTTAAGATTCTCGAAGTGGGTAGCTAACCTAGTACCTGTAAGAAAGAAAAACGACGAGATAAGACTATGCGTAGACTTCCGAAATTTGAATAAGGTGTATCTCAAAGACCACTACCCCCTTCCCAAAGTGGACTACATCTTGAAAAAGGTAGTCGGATCTCAGAAGATTTCCATGTTGGACGGGTTCTCAAAATATAACCAAATCATGATCCACTTGGACGACAGAGAGAAGACAACCTTCACCACTCCATGGGGAATGTTCATGTATGCTAAGATGTCATTCAACCTGATGAATGTCGGTGCCACCTTTTAGAGGGAAATGGACATTGTGTTTGTTGATGAAAAGGATAAATTCATCGTGATTTATCTGGATGACATCACAGTGTATTCTTCCTCCGACAAACAACATCTCGAGCACCTGAATAGGGTTTTCCAGAAGTGCAGAAAGTTCATCATATCAATGAACCCAAAGAAATCACATTTCGCGGTGGAGGAAGGAAATATTTTGGGGCACATCATTTCCAGAGAAGGCATTAAAATAGACCCCAGCAGGGTTGAATGGATTTTGAAGATCGGTATCTCACGTAGTAAAAAGGAGATATAATCTTTCCTAGGCAAGGTGGACTTTTTGAGGAGGTTCATCCCAAACCTAGAGGAAATCATAAAACATACAACTTGCATGCTCAGGAAGGGAAACAAGATTAAATGGAATTTAGAGGTAAAGAATTCTTTCAAAGATATCAAAGTGGTGTTGAATAAAGTTCCTGTGCTAGCCAACCCGGACTTTACGAAAGATTTTTTCCTTTTTTCATTTGCCTTAGAACACATTATTGTTGGCGTATTGTTGCAGAAGGATGAACAGGATTTTGAGAAACCCATAGCCTGCTTCAGTTGGACATTGCACGATGCTCCCCTAAGGTATGATATTATGTAAAAATAGGTGTATGCCTTAGTAAATGCTTTGAAAGAAT
>JASDQU011377781.1:7889-21602 GCA_032191745.1 Picea mariana | reverse complement strand
GGATCATCATTGAGTGTAGTGTCCAATTCAAGGAAAGTGTCTTGCATGTACCGCAACAGTCGCATGAAGACTCCTTTTTTCTTCTACCTATTATAGATGATGAGCATGCACATGTCGAATCTTCTTCAGATGAGAGTTATAATTCATAGGATTCAGATGATCCAGATACAGATTCAGTATAGTCAGCTACAGATTCAGTGCATCCATATGCAGATGCATAGCCAGAGCAGAGGCCCAAATGGGCCCAGACTACTCTTCAGGATGCAAGGGATCTTGTTGGTGATCCAACCGATACTAGGAGGACTCAATCTTATTTTGAGGAGCCTCCTCTTTCACTCACTACCACTGAACCATTTCCACCCAGTAATATTTTCCTGGTTTATTCTTCAAATCCACAGTCTTATGGTGAGGTTGTTGGAAATCCCTTTTGGGAATCCTCCATGCATAAGGAGTACAACTCCCTCCTCAAGAACTAGAATTAGGATTTGGTTCCCCTTCCTTCTAGAAGGAAACTTGTCAGGTGCAGATGGGTCTACAGGACCAAGAGCAAAACTAATGTACAAATTGTCATATACAAATCTAGGCTTGTTGCCAAAGACTTTTAGCAGGTGCATGGAATCAACTATGATGAAACCTTCATCCAGTAGTGAAGATGGATTCCATATGTTTGGCACTTTCCATTGTGGCATCCAAGGGATGGGAATTCCATCATATGGATGTGAAGAATGCATTTCTTCACAGTTATCTCTATGAGGATATCTATATGGAGCAGCCATAGGGATTTATGTAGGATTCCTCTTTAGTCTGTCGACTAAATAAATCTCTTTATGGCCTCAAGTAGGCTCTGAGGGTATGGTATGCCAACATGGACTCCTACCTGTTGTCACGGAACTTTGTACATTGTAAGTCAGACCTGAATGTTTACATGCTTAGGATGGATGACTCACTTCTACTCCTAGTTCTGTATGTTGATAATTTGTTGATCATTGGTTTCTTGACTTCAATGATTGTTGCAGTCAAGAGTATTCTACATGATAGGTTCTTTATGACAGAAATGGGTCCCCTACACTTATTCCTTGGACTCGAGATCAGTTAGGATTCATCATGCATCAAACTATCTCAGTCCAAGTATGCATGAGATCACCTTGAGAGATTTCACATGATGGACTACAAGTCTTCTATGAATCCTTTCCTATCAGGAGTCAAACTTGAGGATGGCGAAGACACTCCACTGGTTGAAATCACACTATATAGACAACTAGTGGGGATATTTTTGTATCTCTCACACTCCAAAACATACCATACCTCTCCTATGTAGTTGGTGCAGTTTCCAGGTTCATGAAAGAGCCACATGAGATACATTGGAAGGCTGCAAAGTATATCCTTCGATAAGTACAGAGCACCATCACCTTTGGGATTCATTATGGATCATACTCTACATTGGACCTCATCGGGTTCACTTATTCTGACTAGACTAGCGACAACAATGATTGCAAGTCCACATATGATTACTCACTCAGTCTTGGTTCCAGTCCTATCTGTTGGTCAAGTAAGAAGCAGGTTGCTATTTCTCTATCTTCAGCCAAGGAAGAGTAAATATGGGTATTTAACATGACCATTTAGGCTATGTGGCTACAACATTTTCTCATTGAGTTTGGAATTCAATTTCATCAACTGATCGTCATCTGGTGTGACAAACAGAGCACTCTGAAGTTCTGCAAAGGTCCAGTTCAGAGGAAATGGATGAAGCACATCGAGATCCACATGAACTACATCCGAGACTTAGTACACAAGGGGATCATTGATCTATAGTTTTGTCCTTTATTAGAACATACTGCAAACATCTTCACCAATACCTTCACTATGCAAAAGTTCCATTCTCTGGGAAGTCATCTTTGAGTGAAGGACACCGTTTCCTAGAAACTGTCAGTTCTTATTTTTACATACAATGTACCTTGAGGGGGGTGGGTTTCCCATGATGTTTTCCCTCTTTCCTCACTTTATTTCAGTGTATCTTTTGTATTTGGGTACCTAACATGGCCTCGTTGCTAGGACCCATTCTTTATTTTCACCATAGTGATGTTCAGCGGGGTGTTGGAGTTACTTCACACATACCTAGGATTTATTTTTCCAAAGGTTTTTCTATTCTTATTAGTCATTATTCAGTCTCCTATATTTTAGGAAGAATATTCCTCTAAGGAGAATATTCTCTTCAGTTTTCACTTCAGTTTGATTAGTTGAGTGGAGTTTGGATGCTACATTGGTATTGTCACCATGCAACATTGGGATCATCACCAGATAATTCACATTGTCCTTGGGATCATCACCATACTAGTGCATTACCCATGATTCCTTGATCTCCTCCTCACTTCACTATGTTTCAGTCAGTTAACTAAAGATTGATAGACTAGTTAACTCAACTAGGTGGCAGTTCACTCCCGTAAATTCTCAAGAGACTAGACTACGTGGAATTTTACTCCCATAACCATTGGTGTGCATCCATATTACTCTAGACCACCCCTATGGTGCATTGAATTGTCCTCCAGTGCACATTGGTTGATTTATATAGAGTATATCATGTGTAAATTATTCATTATTCATTTTGTTAATGATAATTTTTTCATTCTTTCTCTCTCGCTTCTTCTTTCTCAATTTATCTCTGCAAATGTGTGTGTTATTTTCTATATAGATATATTCTCTATAGTTTCAACACATTTACATGGTATCAGAACTGAAAGTCTTATAATCAAAAGACACACCGAATTATTTTTGTAGGTACCAAGGATTGAAGACAATGGAAAAATGGAATTCCAAAAATAATTCATTCTTACACCTTACAATTACTTTGCATGGAAGGAGAGGATAATCATGCATCTTCGAAGAAGAGGATTGAATATGTTAACCATGAAAATGGAAACAGAACCAACATCAACCATAAAAAAATCTAAGTATTTAAATCAAATGGATGAAGCATTCAGAACAATTTGCAGTCTCATTTCTCTGGATCTCCTTTTTCACATATCTTCCTATAAACCCCCCAATGAATCTTGGACCACCATGGAAGGGATATTTAAAAAATAGGATAAGATGAGGGGACACATGCTCGAGGTGGAATTTCTCACATTAGATCCAAAAATCTTCGACAGTCTCCAAGATTTCTTTACAAAATTTAAGGATTTACCGTCACAACTCAAGGCTTGCTAGGTTGATAAATATAAGGAGAAGAAACAAATGGTTCTCACCATTTTATCAAAACTTGGTCCTAAATTCTCAGTGTTCATATCCACATTCCATTCAATCAAATTCTCCTTTGGAGACACCTCGAAGATTCCTTCTCTTGAAGAATTTATGGAATCCTTGACACACGAGCAGACCAAGCTCATGAACATGGAAACAATCAAAGGCCCAAAGGTGCATGAACTTATTGTGAAATATGGAAATGGTCATCAATATAAAAAATCTAAAGATAAAGAGAAAAGGAAAGCACATGAAAATATGAAGAAGGAAGGGTACTCAAAACCCTTCACCGATGCCTCCGGATCCAAAGGTGGAAAGGGAAGAAAAGGGAAGAAATGAACATACTCCCATAAAGGATTCTATCCAGAATCCACATTCATGCATAAAAAAATAGATCTAATGAATCAAATAATTTATAAAAACAACCTTGGAGATCACATCCCCTAGGGTTCCAAGAAGAAGAAGCCAGAAGATCAAAATCCCAAGAAAGGAAATTCTAGCCATGCCTTGATTGCCATCAACTCCTCTCCTGATACTTGGATTGTATATTTAGCAGCATCAGATCAAATGGATACCGAAAAAGAATTCTAATCTTCATTGGATGCATGAAAAATTCCTCTTATTCTGATGGGGGACAACTCTCCAGTCAAGGTCACTGGAAAATGAAGGAATGAACTCATCAACTGAAGCTTCGAGAATGTGTTGCACATTCCCAAACTTTTCATCGATATTCTCTCCATGTATCAGATGAAAAATTATGACACCTAAAATAAATTCATATTCACACTTGATGTAGTGGACATCTATGACATGAAAACCAATTCCATGGTTTCTACCGGTGAGGTAAATCATCAATCTAGATTGTATAGATTTTCTGAATTTATTGAACCAGATTTTGTTTTACTGCTTACCCATGCTGATGAAAGAAGTAAGATATGGCATGAAATGTTTTAGCATTTAAATTTCAGATATATTCAATAGCTTAGAAAGCAAGTATTGGTTGACGGTCTACTAGACATCCATTTCTCCAAAGGAATCTGTGAGGGATGTGTTCTTGGAAAACACCCTCAAGATAAATTTGGCAAAGGAAAGACTCATAGAGCTTCCTCTCCTTTATATCTGATTCATAGTGACCTCATGGGCCCTTTTCCACAACCATCAATAAACAAAGTGAGGTACATGCTCATTTTTGTTGATGATTTCTCACGTTTCACATGGATTTACTTTCTAAGGCATAAATCAAAGGTCTTTCAACACCTCAAAGATTTCAAATCCTTGGTTCAGAAACAGTCAGGAAATAAAATAAAATTCCTCTGAAATGATAACGGGGGAAAGTATGTCAACCAAGAGAGCTAGAATATTTTTCATGAGGTAGGGATTCAGTTTCAACACACAGTTCCCTATACTCTGTAGCAAAATGAAGTTGCTGAGTGGAAAAACAGATCTCTAAAAGAGATGGCATCTTGCATGCTACAAGAAAAGTCACTTCCACAAATATTATGGGACAAAGAACTTAATTGTAAAATATACATCCAAAACAGATCTCCCCATATATCTCTCAAGGATAAGACCCCCTACAAGTCTTGGAGCGGCCTCAAACCGGAAATGACCCACTTTCACATTTTTAGTTCACATGCGTGGGCCCGGTTTCCCTTTGAAAAGAGGAAGGAACTTGATCCATAGAGCACATAGTGTATTTTTGTTGGATACCCCAACGATTTCAAAGGATACAAACTCATTCATATTTCCTTAGACCGAATCATCATTGAGCATAGTTTCCAATTCGAGGAAAGTGTCTCGCATATACCTCAACAGCCGCATGCAGGCACCTTTGTTCTTCCACCTATGAGAGATGATGAGAATGCACATGTTGACTCATCTTCATATGAGAGTTATGATTCATAGGATTCATATGATCCAGATATAGAGTCATTACATTCATATGCAGAGTCAGTTCATCCATATGTAGATGCATAGCCAGAGCAGAGGCCCAAGTGGGTCCAGACTACTCTTCAGGATGCAAGGGATCTTGTTGGTGATGTAATAGATACTAGGAGGACTTGATCTAATTTCAAGGAGCCTCCTCATGCACTCACTACCATTGAACCATTTACACCCAAACATATTTTCCTGGTTCAGTCTTCATATCCACAGTCTTATGGTGAGGCTATTGGAAATCCCTTTTGGGAATCCGCCATGCAGGAGGAGTACAACTTCCTCCTAGAGAAACAGTCTTGGGATCTGGTTCACCTTCCTTCTGGAAGAAAATGTTTTAGGTGCAGATGGGTCTACACGACCAAGAGAAAAATAGATGGACAGATTAGCATATACAAAGACATACATGTTTCCAAAGGCTTTCATCAGGTGCATGGCATTGACTATGATGAGACCTTTGCACCAGTAGAGAAGATGAATTCCATATGTTTGGCACTTTCCTTTGTGCCAACCAAGGGATGGGAAGTCCATTAGATGAAAATGAATAATTCATTTCTTCACGGTGATTTCTCTAAGGCGATCTATATGGAGCAACCCCAGGGATTGATGTAGGATTCATCTTTGGTCTGTCGACTAAAGAAATATCTTTATGGCCTCAAGCAAGCTTTGAGGGAATGGTATGCCAAGATGGAATCCTACCTGTTGTCATATAACTTTGTATGTTGTAAGTCAGACCCAAATGTTTACATGCTCTGGATGGATGAATCACTTCTACTCCTAGTTTTGTATGTTGATGATTTGTTGATCACCGGTTGCTTGAATTCAGAGATTTCCATTGTCAAGAGGATTATGCATGACAGGTTCTTGATGGCATACATGGGTCCACTACACTTCTTCCTTGTACGCGAGATCAATCAGGATGCATCAGGCATCAAACTATCTCAGGCCAAGTATGCACGAGATCTCCTTGAGAGATTTCACATGATAGACTGCAAGTTTTCTCTGAATCCTTTCCTATCAGAAGTTAAACTTGAGGATGGCGGGGACACTCCTCTAGTTGAAAGCACATTGTATAAACAGATAGTGGGGAGCTTGTTGTATCTCACACACTCCAGACTATACCTATCCTATGTAGTTGGTGCAGTTTCCAAGGTCATGCAGGAGTCGCATGAGCTACATTGGAAGACTACAAAGTGCATCCTTCGATACGTACATGGCACCATCACCTTTGGGATTCATTATGCAGCAGACTCTACATTGGACCTCATTGGGTTCACTGATTCTGATTGGGCTGGTGATAGCACTGATCATATGTCCACATCTGGTTACTCACTCAATCTTGGTTCTGGGCCTATATGTTGGTCGAGCAAGAAGCAGGCTATTATTGCTCTATCTTCATCCGAGGCAGAGTACATAGGGGTAGTTAACATAACCATTCAGGATATGTGGCTACAACATTTTCTCAATGAGTTGGGAATTCAGTTTCATCGACCAATTGTCATCTGGTGTGACAACCAGAGCACTCTGAATTTCTGTAGAGTTCCATTTCAAAGGCAGCGGACAAAACACATAGAGATCCGCATGCACTACATCTGGGACTTAGTACACGAGGGGATCATTGGCCTATAGTTTTTTTCTTTAACAGAATAGACTGTAGATATCTTCACCAAGACCTTCACTGAGAAGAATTTATATTCTCTGTGAATTCATCTTGGAGTGAAGGACACAGTTGTTTGGCAACTGTCAGTTCTTCTTTTTACATGCATTGTACCTTGAGGGGGATTTTTTCCATGAGGTTTTCCTTCTTTCCTCACTTTATTTCAGTGTATCTTTTGTATTTTGGTACCTAACATGGACTTATTGCCGATACCCATTCTTTATTTTCACCATAGTGATGTTCAGGGGGGTTGTTGGAGTTACTTCACACACACCTAGCATTTATTTTTCCTAAGGTTTTCCTATGTTTATTAGTCATTATTCAGTCTCCTATATTTTAGGAAGAATATTCCTCTATGGAGAATATTCTCTTTAGTTTTCACTTCAGTTTGATCATTTGAGTGGAGTCTAGATGCTACATTAGTATTGTCACCATGCAACATTGGGATCATCACCAGCTAATGTACCTTTTCCTTGGGATCATCACCATACTAGCGCATTACCCATGATTCCCTGGTATCCTCTTCACTTCACTTTGTTTCAGTCAGTTAACTGAAGATTGATAGACTAATTAACTCAGCTAGGTGGTAGTTCACTCCCGTAACTGCCTGAGAGACTAGACTAGGTGGCAGTTTACTCTCGTAACTGCTGGTGTGCGTCTAGATCACTCTAGACCACCAATATGGCGCATTGGCTTCTCCTCCAATGTGCATTGGTTGAGTTATACATAGTATGTCATGTGTAAAGTATTCATTATTCATTTGGTTAATGAGAATTCTTCCATTCTTTCTCTCTTTCTTCTTCTTTCTCGATTTCTCTCTGCAAATATTTGTGTTATTTTCTATCTAGATCTACTATATATAGGTTCAACACATTTATAGTGCCAAGGAGTGGAACCATGATGGTGTTGTCTTGTTTTACATGCCATTGAGCACCATGTCCAAACATAGCCTTATTTATACTCATTTTTAACGTCTTTCTAAGAGGAGCATGATCCTGATGTTATTTTTGTGCTAAGATGTTGTCTATGAAAGTATTAGTACATATTTCCATGTATGAGAGTCATAGTGCATCATTTGGCATGTAAAAAGTGTGAAATTGATCCAGTTCAGAATATGGTCGAGTTTATACTCATTTTTCTCAAAATTTCATGAGGGATTTAATGGTAAACTCTATTTCTGGGTTTGAGTAGCAAAATTGAAGAGTGAATTCAAAATTGGCTTTATAAGTCCATTTTCATTGTAATTTTTGATAATTGTGATAAATGAAGAGAAGTCTCATTGTTAAAGGGGACTCGAAGATGTAGCCTAGGAGAGGTGAAATCCATCATCAAATGTTGTCTTATTTATTTCTTTTATTTTAAGTTGTTTCATCTCACATAATTCTGTAAATTGTCATCATTTTAAGAAGTTTTAGATAAGTAAAATATTCACATGTGTTAAGTAAATATGTCAAATATGATCAAGAATTATTTCGAATCAAGTTAGATGTTGAAATGTGTGTTTAAAGAACAATTTGGAATCTAAGGATTTTCGGATTAGAAGAAAACTGACACTAGTAAGGGAGTTCACTAAGGGACTATATAGCAAAGAAGGGATTCCTTGTGCAGAGGAAATCTATTGGGGAGGGTACTTGATAAACCCATGGAAGTCTTGAGCTTACTAGGAAGAGGGAAAATTATGTTGTCATCAATGGAAGAAGGAGAGTAACCTTCCTTGATCATTTTAAGTTTGAGAACTAGTTGAATCATCCCCCTTGTGATATAACGACTTGGTACGGGGGTGGCATGTTGTAGGAAGTCACTCTTCAACATAGCCTAAGTTTGGGAGGAAAGGCATCCTCTCTCAATTAGTTGGTTGTGATATTAACTAAATAGATAAGTATTTTAATCCAATACACTTGATGTAAATATGTTATTTCATGGTTTAAATAGGAAATGTGAATGTGTGCAAGGAATGACTGAATTATTGAGTAAAATGGAGAAATTATGTTTGTTTCCATCGGTTAACTTGATAGACTTATGAATCCATGAGAGAAATATGAGGATAGGGTGTATTCCTATGGGGGATGCAAGTATTTGAATGGAAATCTTGCAGGATATGAAGAAAATCTTCACCCCAAAGTTGGAAGAGGGAATTCTTAGTGATTGGGGAGGGTCTATGTGTAGATTCTGAGGGCCCCAATTTTGTGGAAACACTCTCTTGAGAGAAAATGTTGCAAGATATGAACAAAATATTCACTTGGACAATGACGAGAGTTCCCTGGTGTTTGGGAAACCATGTGTAGGTTAAGGGACCTTAATCCTTGAGATAATCACTTGTATTAGATAGATAGCTTGCAAGACATGCAATTCTCCATCCAAGTTCCTTATGGAATGTCATGTCTGGTTTAAATCTAGATTCCCAAGCTCTTGAAGGTCTGGTAGAACATTAGAAAATACCTAGGAGGAACCATGAAGCAGTTAAGTCCTAATTTGGGCTAAAATCATGAAGAAAACCAATGTTCTAAGTTAGAAGTATTCACAGGTGTTGGATTGGATCTGCTGGAAGGTCCTGACCATTGGTTAGAGGATGGATTCGTCATAATGGTATAGTATAAGGGTATGTTGGGACTCTGACAGGGATAACTATGAGTCAATGAAATATGTTGATCTATCAAAAGGTGTATTGGTGAGTTCCAGACCATCGATACGAGTCATGATTTTGTCGGAGGGAATAATGTTAGAGGTATGGATGGGAGGTTGTGAAGGAGTTTGAAGACTAGAGAGTTTGAGGGTCATATATCTAGTGGATATTCCTAGTAGGATATTAGCCATTGGATTTTGTGTGAATCGCTCTAAAGAGGAGGGTTTAGGAACATTATCTAGCGAATGGTTGTAAACCCCGAAGTGCACAGTATCTATCAAATGAGATAAACATGGAACATTCGAGCTATCAGAGCATATGTGGTTAGAGTGTGTGTGGTTGGAGTGGATTGTGACACTAGAGTGTAGAAAATTCAATGGGAAGGGACTTTGAGCACAAAGGTGGACTGTTGATTTGTGTGTGGGAAAGATTTAATATTAGCCATAAATTTCATGGCTTCCATTGGTTAGCAAGTTGAACAAGAATTTAAGTGGAGAGTAATCATCGCATAAGTAGAGGCATTGATGAAATCAAAGCCATTGAACCCTGAGACTGAGAACCATTGGATCTTGGAGGACAATTGGTTGGAGTGATGTTTTCAATGAGGATGTTGACCCTTGTGATTGAGCATTATGACAGGAATGAGTCTGAATAAATGCAAATCATTGATCTAATGGCAAGGATTAATCATGACCATGTTAATGGGGGTGTTAGGAACTTGATAAATTTAGAAAACTATGGAAAGGAGATTCTATGAGAATTTATTAAGGGTTAATATCTCTTAAGTTGTGATAAGAGAATTCTTCACTTAAACAACTGGTGAATCTAATAGCATGTCTTGAGGAAAGAAAGTAAAATTGACATCCCACCAACGTAAGTGATGATTAGTGGTTTGGGTGTGTTATAGAGTGGTATTAGAGTTGTGTTCAAACTCTAGTATTGCATGGTTCACCAAGGTCACTTAATAATGTTTAAGAACACTTTTTAGTTACCAAGAGTACATGCTATGATGTTGATTTATGTATGGCTAAAAATGTTTTTCTATTTCAGCACATAGGGCAGTGGAAGTGAATGGTGCAACATAGTATGGATGAAACCTCACACTTTGGAGATGTAAGGTAACAGATATATTATAATAGATGAAAACATAAATATTGCAGAGAATAACAATGGAACAACACAATATATGAAACCACAACACCAAAATAATACCTTTATTTATAGGAAACAATGTTCACTTGTCTCTTCGAGGGGGAAACCTATAGCATAGAAATGCTCTATCATAATAATTCTAAAGAGAAAAATTATCATACCCTATACTCCTATTTATACTAAATATATCTACCCAAAACAACAATCTAGAGGAAGATCCTTCTATAAGCGAAAGATTCTATTAGGGATTCTTACATTTGACTTATTCTTCCTTATTACTAGGCATTATAAATATCATCCCTTATTACGTGGAAATATATTATTCTACCTACTTGAGGGGTTAGGTAGGTTAGGTCCCTAAAATTCCCTCCCCTTGAAGAAAAACCTTATCCACGAAGCTTGAGATGAGGAAACTATTGTAGAATGGTGGTCGACTCCTAGGTGGTGTCTTCTGGAGTTGTATCTTTCTATTGGACTAACACTTCCATGATGGTGCACTAACAGAGATGAAACTCTTGTTGGTCCAATACTTCTTGTGGATGAAACCAGATGGAACCTTCTTCATCCAACTCAAGGATAATGGTTTGATTTTGGCACTTAGTTCCAATCACCTTGTTTAATGAGGAGACATGAAAAATAGGATGGAGCTTAGAATGACCGAGTAGAGTTGTTGGACAACTAGTTGTCATTGATGTCAACCATTGGAGAGTGATATTGGAGATTGATTTCAACCCTTAGAGATTGATGTCAACCCTTGGAGAGGTACAAAGATGTTGGATAGTTGATTGACACTTGTATGATCAATATTGACGATGAGTTAGTTGGGTACATTTGATGTAGTCTAGATGAAGCCCCGGAGGTGTGGTTATGGTACCCAAAGTTGAATGAGATTTTTTGACATGAAGAACAATGTAAATGCGGGTAATACACTCATAGATGGATAGTACTCATTGTGCCATTTCATGGGTAGTTTCTCATGGTTAGGGAGATGTGTCTTTGTGAAGTTGGAAACCTAGAAGAATGGTCAAGAAGCCCCTAGTTGGTTAAAAGTGTTTAATGAAAGGGTAAATTGGTTGTAACAAGAAATTTCAAGAATCCCTAAAGTTAAGGAAAGAGGTCCTAAAGTTAAGAAAAAAGGTTACTTAGAAAAAGTATAAATACACTCCAAGAAGTCTCTTATAAGCACATTATTTATAAACAAAATTTCATTGAATATCTATCTAAGTAATCAAGTGATTCTTAGCTAGGGTAACCAAGGATATCTGAGGAATTTTTCAGAGGGAAGATGAAGTAAAGAAGGTCGAAATTGCAAGGAAGGATAAAGTCTTGTGAGGATGTGTTCTAAGGTATGTTATTTACAGGTCATCTTACCATTTTCTCTATAACTTGTTTTTAGAAATATTCAGATAGGTAAATATGGAGGATATCTAGAATAAATATCAAGGTACCTGAGGTAGAAATTTACGCTTTTGGGTCATTTTCATTTGGGAGATACACTCTATGGAAGATAGGGTTTTTGGCCAGTCCTTGAACTAGTCTCAAACAAGTGTTCCAGGTAAAACCGTCATAACTTCTCAATAGAATATCCAAATTCAGTGATAATAAATTTATTGGATAAATTACAGGCTGTAGTATGTTGTGTGCAATTTTCAGATCTAGAAATCAAATATTCCACACGGGGCATACTCTACAATTGCTCTCTCTAGAATAAGCCAAAATTCAGCAAGCTATGCCATTTTTGCAATAACTCATTTTATGGGATGTTCCAAGCCATGAAAATTGGGGAAATTGTAGAGAAGATACTGAATAATATTGGGTACAATTTATAGACATTTATTTATTATAGGTACAAAGTTATTCTTGTTGAAATTTAGGGTTTGTGACTAATCCAAAACTAGTCTTGTGAGACTAAGGTAATGTTCGATGAATATGCTATTATCTTGTTGTTGAAGTTGAGGAAGGTATGCAGGACTGTGATCACATACACTAGGTATGTTTATATGAATTTTTTGAGGGTTACATGTTGATGGTGTTATGTTATATGGAATGATTGAGAGATATCATGAGTAATATGGTATATGGTTGAGGCACATGGTTTGAGGAGCATGTTGGATACTGGGCACATCTTTTGAGATACATTTTGGTATATGTATGAGGCACTTGTTGGTGATATATATAAATTCTTGGTACACATTTGGCACATATTATTGGAATATGGTTGATGCACATTTCATGGTACAAGGTATATGGTGATGGTTGATGTACATGTTTGGTACATGGTTGGTACATGGTTGATGGTACATGTTGTGGTACAGGTTGATGCATGGTACAGGTTTGGTACATGGTATGTTACAAGAACATATATTGTGATCGTATGTTGGTGATCTTGGTGCATGCTTGGTAGAGGCATAAGTTGTTGATGTTGAGCATATGGTTTGATATATTCTCTTGTTGATCTTGGCATGAGTTGCATGTGGATGAGAGTGGATCTGGTTTCGTGGATGATACAGTGACATGTTGGACAGGTTGATGTGACAGTGACAATGATAGTGGCAGTGGCATAGTTTGTGGCAGTGACAATGGAAGAGTCCATGACAGTTGGTCTACATTTATATTTTAGGGCATCACGATGGGGAAAGGAAAGGGGGTTGTAGAATCCTTCTGGTTGGAGCCATAGAATTAGGGAGTTGGATCTTCCTTCAGTTGGAGCCTGAGAACTAGGTGGTGGGAGCCAAAGAACTCGGGGGGTTGTACCCTCTTTCTGGTTGGAGCCAGAGAATTCAGAGAGTTGTAGCTTCCTTCAGGTTGGTGCCTGAGAATAGGGGGTTGGATCCTCCTTCTAGTTGTGGTTGGAGAATTTGGAAGTTGGTGCTTCCTATGAATTAATTCTTGATATATATAAGAAATCATTCTACGATTTTCTCCCATTTGGGTTTCCACGTAAAAATTGGTGTACTGTGTTCTTAATATGATGTTGATGTGATGCTTATTATGTTTACATGATTATGATATATAGTGTATGGATTCATAAAAGATACATTGATGATAAACTGTTGAACACTATTGGTAAAAGTTAAAGAATAAATATTGTGGTTAAAAGTGGTATAGT
>JASDQU011377780.1:0-10754 GCA_032191745.1 Picea mariana | reverse complement strand
GGGGTTCTTGGTCTGGGACCAAGCAGTAAAGACCCCTGAGAGGGCCCCCAGTATACGACTGGGGTTCTTGGTCTAGGACCAAGCAGTTAAAGCCCCTAGATAAGTCTAGGGCCCCTGGACATGGTCTAGGGTACCCATGCCTGGGGCATGGGTTGATCCTTGGTCTTGGACCTTGGTGGATAAGACCCCAGAAAAAGTTCTGGGACAACTTGATCCTCGATCAAGTATTTTGTTGGTGTATGACCTTCCTTGAAGGAGGACATGACCACATGAGGGATGTATCCCATATGCAATGATGATAAAGTAATAAGGTCACCTTGAAAATAAATGAACAAGTATTGCCACCTTGTAAACCCTCCTAAACCCTCTCTTACCCTTGCTTGTGTTGGTTTGGGGTTTTTATATTGTTTTGTCCTAAGGGTTAAATAAAGTTTAAATTAAATGTTAATTATATCATGTTTAAATTATTTAATTTAAACATGTTATATTTAATAATTATTTTAATTTATAATTTTATTACCCTAGCCTAAACTATAAATTAACCCCCCCCCCTACCTCTTATAACCTACCTTACTATTCTTGCATTGTGTGAGCGGATCCTCTCTTGTTGTTGTGGTTCACTTTCTATTGGAGTAGCGGCCCTTTTCCTTGTTGGTGAGCTTGTTGCTGCGGCTCCTTTTCTGTTGGAGCATTGTTGCTGTAGGTGGTTCGGTCCTCTATTCTGCTGTAGGGTGCTGATAGGTGCGGCCAATCTTCTGCTGTGGGGTAACTGGTAGTTGCGGCCCTCTCCTTTGCTGTGTGGGGTAACTGTTGGTGCAACCCTTCTTTTTGTTGCTGTGTGGGGTAACTGTTGGTGCGACCCTCCTTTTGTTGCTGTGTGGGGTGACTGTAGGTGCTGCTCTCCCTTTGCTGTGTGGAGTGACTGTTGGTGCGACCTTCCTTGTGCTGCTGTGGTGTGACTATGGCTACATACCTCTCTTCTGCTGTGAGATGATTGTTTCTTGTGTGAGGGTTTTGTCCACAGAAGTTCTGTGTGAGGGTTTGAATGTTTTACCTACTGTTTTTTTGAGGGTTTGAATGTGGGAAGTCTTTGTGGCCCTATCCCCTTGGTGGCAAGAAAGTTTATTTATCTCTAGGCAAGAGATCCAACCTATATGGTGGATCTATGAGCTGGACTTTGTCTGAGCATAATTACAAATGGTTCTGCATCTCTTGTGTTGGCTGTGACTTCTTCAGAGGTAAGGCTTCAGGACAAGGTAAGCTATCTATTTATCATCCTCAGATCTGGATTTGTTTGAGTTCTGTACTGTTTAATCTATCTAGATTTATGTACCAGCATTGACAGTTATTAGATCTATATATTGAGTTTACTCTTTTGTTTCTGTAGTATGATTTACTGTTCTTGATCAGATCTGTAGATCAATATTAGTTTTTTTTATTCCAGCATTATAGATCTGAAGTAGAATCTTTCTAGATCTACTCTCTAACTATTGGCTATATCTAAACTAGTTTAGATTTGGGTACTTATGTTTCAGTTCTCTCTGTTCTTACAGTTTAGATTTGTTTTTTGAACATATGCTCTAGTTGTTATACTCATTGAAATTTAAAAGACACTATTGTTTTGCTTTACTGCCCTAATTCTAACACTATTAGCCTGGGTCGAGCCCTGGTTAAAGCAAACCGCAGTAGGGAGAGGCCCCTCTAAGGATGCCGTAGAAGACCCTAACAACAGACCTATAACAATTGCAAACAAGTAGAGGAGGGTCGACTGTCCAAGGATAGGGTGGCTGCAGGCTTGGGGAGAAAGCCCAACCACAGGCCTGGTTGAAGTTGCTGTAGGTAGAAGAAGTCCTAACTGCAGACCAAAACCGCAAACCTAAAACCAAACCCTAGAAAAAATTGCAGACCGGTTTTTGTGTGCAGATCTGAGGAGGATAAGGCCAAGTCTCAAGCCCGTGTTAAGTGCTAATTTAAGTGTGCCAAACTGAAGAGTAAAAGGGTGAATTTGTGACAATATTCTATGGTAGTTTTCTAAAGTATATTTCAAAAAAATTACATCAGATTTGATTCATTTAAGGGGCTGTCCTTTTGAGAAAATCTGAGGTGCAGACTTGGCCGAAATTCTTGAGACTGGGAGGCCAAAATTTTGAAGTATCCCTAAAGCGAGTTTGTGGAACAATTAAGATTCCTTCAGTTCTATATCTTATGCATTCAACCTAAATTACAAACTTGTTTTGAAGACCACAATTCTGATCTGGTTAGGCCGAGTTTGAGCCTGTTCCTAGGCCAAGTTCCTGAGACAGTATGGCCAAAGTTTCTTATGCAGAATGACAACAAATTAAGGCCAATTTGAGGCCGCTCCGTGGACAGAACTAAGGTAGAACCAAAGATGAGTTTCTAACAAAACTTTGGATATAAGATCAGCCCTGTTGGTAGACCTAAGGCTATTCTGAAGGGATTGTGTGAGGCATATCCAATCCATCTGTCCAGTACAAGTTCCAGGTGTGTTTGGCATAGAGATTCAGGTCTTGTTTGGGATCTTTTGAGAGCAGTTTTCAGATCTCTGTTAGAAGTTGTTTTGGTCAGGGATTTTTTGAGGAAGACCAAGAGCCTTGTCTTGGTAGCTTGTTTTTTGGGTTCTCAAAAGAGGAACAACTAATGTCGATGAGTATCCACCACATAAGAAGTCAAGGGAACTTGATGATGATGATGATTGTCAGAAAGAGAACTTTCTTTGAAGGGTAAAGTATACTGACCCTTGAATGATTTCTAGGTATGTTTTGATTTTGTTGGAGGACCAGTATACCTGGTACAGGAGTCCATTTATTTTATTTTTTGGATATTATCTCTGATACAGGAGGCCAAGCTTATATTTTTTCATCTTGGTTATTATTCTAGTACAAGAGGCCATTTTAGTTGCTATAGCTTCGGGAGGCCATCTTGGTTATTATCCTAGTACAAGAGGCCATGTTGGTTGTTATCCCTACGGGAGGCCATATTTCTTATTTCATTATTGAAGGGCTATTATCCCTTGTACGAAATCCCATTTGTGTTGGTTGGTTATTATCTTAGTATAAGAGGCCATTTTTATTGTTATCTCTTTGGGAGGTCATCTTGGTTATTATCCTAGTATGGGAGGCCAACATAATACTGTAGAGACAATAGAGGACCTGAGAAGACATGGGATGTCTCTAGGTCAACAATACATGAAAATGAAGATGTTCATCCTTTCGACTTCAGAGGGAGTCACTTGACTCAGAGGGAGTCAAACTATTTGAGAAGAAGGAAGAGACAAAACCTTCTCCCCCTTCAACAGTTCAGAGAGAGACAACCATTGATCCAGTCGATCCAGTTGCTCCAGTTGATGTTCCTAGAGACATTGCAGTAGGCCATAAAAGCCCTGCTTGGGCTCGACAAACTCTGTAGGAGGCATAGGGACATGCAACTCCTTGAGGCACATTCCGAGAGAGCAAGATACCACATATTTTTGAGCTATGTTTCAGCCATGAGCCACATCATTGATATTGAGCCTTCTTGTCATGGAGAAGTAACAGGTCAACAGGTATGGCAAGATGCCAAGACAAAAGAGTACCAATCCATCATGAAGAATGATGTGTGGGATATTGTTCCAAGACCAGAAGGGAAGTTTGTAGTGAGTTCCAAGTGGATATATAAGATCAGACATGCAACTGATGGAAGTGTCGAGAAGTACAAAGTGAGATCTATGGCCAAAGGATTCTCACAGGTGGAGGGAATTGATTATGAGGAGACATTTGCTCCTATAGCCCGATATACTTCCATCCATACTATCATTGCACTAGCTGCATCCATCGGTTGGAAACTACACCAGATGGATGTAAAGACAACGTTTCTCAATGGTGAGATTGAGGAAGAGGTTTACATCGAGCACCAAAATGGATTCATGATACATGAGCCAAAAAATTTTTTAATAAATAAATCTTGTGTGCAGGTTGAAGAAAGCCCTGTATGGACTAAAGCAGGCACCTCGTGCTTAGTACGAGAAGATGGATGGATTCCCGATGAGTTTGGGCTTCAACAAAAGTGTTGCTGATCCAAATCTATATTATCACATTGTTGGTGATGAGTGCCGTATCTTGGTCCTGTACATTGATGACTTATTCCTCACCGGTTTAGAAAGACTTATTGCCGACTGCAAGTGAACATTGACTTCTGAATTCGAGATGAAGGATATGGGTATGATGCAATACTTCTTGGGACTAGAAGTATGGCAGAGAACTGATGAAACTTTCTCGAGTCAAGGAGAATATATAGTGGAAATATTCGGTATGACAGACTGCAAATCCATGCCTACAACGATGGTGATGGATCTGAAGAAAATGAACGAGGCTTCTACTGATTCAGGCGAGATTGATCCTCATCTATACTGACAACTGATTGGATCATTGATGTATCTGGTTAACACCAGACCTGATATATGCTATGTACTGAATGTATTTAATCGGTTCATGAGTCAGCCGAGATAGACTCACTGGATAGAAGCGAAGCATGTATTGAGATATCTATGAGGCACACTTGGATATGACCTGAGATATGCCTCCAGTGTAGACATGAGATTGCAGGGATATGCCGATGCAGATTGGGCAGGGAGTGGAGTGGACCAAAATAACACATATGGTTGTTTTACCTTGGGGTCTGCCATGGTTTCCTAGTGCTGCAGGAAACAAAGCTCTGTGGCATTGAGTACCGCAGAAGTAGAGTATATAATGTTGAGTGTGGCAGTCCACGAAGTAGTGTGGCTTTGCAAGATCCTTACAGATTTATTTGATCATGAGACGGATTCTACCATTATTCATTGTGATAGCTGGAGCCATGTGAAGCTCTCTGAGAATCCCATGTTCACGATAAATCGAAACACATTGAGATCAAATACCATTATATCAGAGACACTGTGCAGAGGAAAGCAGTACACGTGCAGTGCCTTCCTACACATGAGCACATTGCAGATATCTTCACCAAACCGCTTGCCAGGATGAAGTTCGAGTACTTCTGTGAGAGACTTGCCATGGTGGAGAATGCCTCCCTAATTGAGAGGGAGTGTTGATGATTGCAACATTGTGTGACATTCCCCAGGATACGTTCTCCTCTGGACTGAGTTGAGTTGTGCCCTGTTGACCGCCCATTTAGCACTGGTGGTCAACTCATGTGCCATGAAGAGATGCATCATCAGATGCCATGTTGTCGAAGACCTTGGGTTCTACAGGGCAGTGTTTGGCCCAACACTTATTTTTGTACTTGGAATTTTCGCACCCCTGCGTGGTTTAATAATGTAATTGGTTTACATGAGTCATGTCTAGGTCAGTTACCTTGGGATCGGTTCATTGGGATAGTTTCTTTCACCGAGGGTTTTTTATCCTCAGGTTATCAGTTGGGCTTTTCAGCCTTACTGATTTCCCTTGAGTTTTTCCCTCACACTTGCATATGTCCTCCAAAGTGGTAAACGACGTTCTAGTGGGCTTATGTTTTGGTAACTATATAGGGAATTCATTGTAAATGACCATGCAAGACATCATAGAAAGTTTCACGGAATTCTGTTGAGTCTAGGTTAGTTTTTTTTAATTAATTAATTTTTAATTAAATTTTCCTAAGTTTGGAGGTTTAATTATTTAATTATTTTTGAGCAATAATTGTAAAAACTGGATCCTTGGACTTTTGATAGGGGTATTTGTGCTCAAAATAAATGGAATAGCACCCCCTACATCCATGGCAAAAATGTAAAATTGTAATAATGAGTTAGATGATGTGAAATGTTGAAATGATGGTTAGAGAGAGCCTCCCTAAGCATAACGTAAGCCTCCCAACCTTTTCCAACCTATTTTAACCCCTTTCCCACCTTCTACACTCAAAAGTCACGCCCCCCTAGGGGAATTGATGTTTTTCCTTGGTGGAGGTTGTTGTGACTTATTTGGGGCCCCCTCTCATGAGTTATGACTCCCTTTAACCCCCACATCACCTCTTAGGGTGATCCCACTCCTTTTTTTTCATCAATCCCTCTCCATTCCTTCATTTTCACCCTTTTTTTGAGCCCTCCAAGAGGAGTTACGCCCCCCTCCATCTAGAAACTCCACAAATGATTTTTTAAAAATTATTTGAGACCTCTCACCTTCCTTGGCATCAATCGTAAGGCCTCCCACACCTCTTTGCTTGATCCCAACACCTCCTACATTTTTCTACACCCTAGATATAGCTTTCAAACCCTAGATGGTGTGCCCTAGCCTTGAGATCTACTCATTTGCTTGGTGGTGGACACTTGGATTAGATCCAAGAGAGGTAGGTTTGCCTCTCCAAGTATAAATAGATCTCATTTCTCCTCCACAACTCACCATATTTGGAGCTATTGTTATGATACTTGATTTTCCTCTCTCTCTCTTGTCATTTCATACATTCTTATTTCATTCTAGCTTTAGGGTTTTGGAGTATTCATCTCCAAGATCTCTCTTCTTTGGTAATAATATTTGGAAGCTTTGGAGGACAACAAGAAGGGTAATGCATGTGCTTGTCTTTCTTATGCAAATGGAGGTAACATTGTTTAATATTGTTTCATGTTTCTTGCAACACTAGATCTTAGATAAAGTGTTATCTAGGTAGGCTTAGTAGTGTGTATGCCTATTAGTCTATAAATCTAGATGTATGATTTAAATTGAAGTGTCGTTTATTATCATTGCATCAACGTATTGTCTTGTGTATGCTTGAGTTTGGAATAACATTGCAGGTTCACCTTCAAAGTTTCATTAGGGAACTCTTTCTAGAAGGGAGGGGTCTCTTGAGGCTTTTCACACTCCAACTATCTAGATCTATTACCTTTCTCTTATTTTGCTGTACATCCATATCATTTTCAGCTAGCATATATTGGTTTAGATAGGTAAAAAATAATTTTAAATCTATATCTTGTATTGTGAAAAGTTCTTGTCCCAAAAGGGCAAGGGTTTCCTTAACATTGTTTTGTTGTGTGTAGCCATCCTAGCAAGGAAACCTTGTTGTTTTAACAGGTATATCAGATATGATAGGAGGCTCTTGGCTGCCCCAAAGAGATACACACAACACTACAAGACCCCTTGGGGGATTTGGTAGCTATCTCTAACCCCCTCTTGTCTTTTTCTAGCTTAGAAAGTGCACTTTTCCTTCTTATTTGTTTGATTGTTCAAGCTTGAAGTGTAAGAGGGGAAGTGGTACGGCCTCCCCTCTTCTTCAAGCTGTTGGGTAGGTAGGACGTGGGTAGATCTATCATTTCCCTTTACTTTTTTGACTTTTTCTTCTAGCTTGGCCGCAAGGTTTAGAAGGTGAGGGCACCTTCTCAACCTTGACGTGGGTGTGTGCTCGATTTGTTTGTAGATTAGCTTCTAGATTAGTTTGCTGTTTAGTTTACTTTCTTTCTTGCTCATATCTTGCTAAGTTTGCCCTAATAACAAGATCTAAGAACACCTAATTTAATTAAGACAAAATAATTAATAACCTACCTAGTTGGGAGAGGAACCCCCCAAAGAAGTAAGGATAAGTTTTAATGTTTTATTCTTCATGTGATTTGATTGATCTAAATGGTTTAATGTCTCCAATGCTTATGTTTTAGATTTAATCTCTCATCTTAAGCCCATTGGGCAACACACTTAAGTTCTTTTATTTAGATCTTGCTTATTTCATTTCTCTTCAAGCTCATAATCTCTCTCTTAAGCACATGTTTTGCTTTCATGCTTAATACATCTTAAGGTGTTTAACACATAAGTGGTTATTTTGTTCATTGCTTAATACCTATTGATAGCCACGTCTTGGGTTTGAGTTGTGTTGAATGGTTAACTTGGCAATCACTTAATAAGTTTCATTTCTTCATCTCTTAAGGCAAGCTGTTCTTGCCATTAGATCTATTGTCTCTAAATCAAACTAAAGTTGATGTGCATGTGATATAATCTCTATTTCTTTCAGCCATTTACTTTTATTTGCTTCTTATGTGTTGAGGTACTTCATTGTTAAAGCTTAAACAACACATTTTTTTGAGCAAGTTCAGTTTCGGCCATCTCATTATTTTGCACTAAAAAGGTACTTAAAAACATCCTAAACACTCTTTGAATCACCTAAAAGTCTACCTAATCAACTTAACTACTTAATAGACTACTTTAGGGTACCTTAGACCACCATCTCCACCATCTAAAACGGGTTTGAGGAAAACAACGGAGGGTAGTGGCAGGGGACTGTCCCGTGGCGCTCCAGGTGGGTGTCCTCTCTGGGAAGTACTCTTACTGTCAGGGCTGACTGTGGAAGATAGGGTGGGCCTCGTTGCCTTACTATCTTGAGCACCCGACAGTTATTTGGCAACAGGAGGATGAGGCTTTGGTGAAAGCTAATAAAACTTATCAAATCTTAACAATAAAACTTATCCAATTCTTGTTCCAAACTTAACAAATTAACTTTTGTTTTCCTTCTTGTTTTTGCTTTGTTTGATGCTTTTGTTTGTCTGAAATAAACTTGGTCATCTGGCGACTCCACTTTTAAATATTTTGACAAGGTGTTTTGCAAGAAAGAATTCTCGGCTTGTTTTGCTTCATCCTTGAACTTGGAAGGTTTTGTGGGTAAAGCTAGCTAGTCCTTCTTCTTGTTGGATCCTTGGTAATCTTGGGTCCCCGTCCTTTTCTTTTGACCTTTGTTTAAATGATCTAGTTAGAAATGGATGATTTTTATGATCCTATCGATTTTTCAGGAATCGTTGGCTACCCTCATGATAGATCTTCAGAAGCCTTTGAAAACACTTCTGATTATTGTGATCATGATGATGCTAGTACTCACATCAGGGCCTTCACTAAATGTATTGATGAATGGTATGATCCACCTATTTATGAGGACGCTCTAATGAAAATGTTTGATGTAACCCTTGATATAGAGAAACCTTTTAATTGGTTTCATGATTCACCTGATGGGAGATTCAAGACCATACAGGACTTGTTGCATGCCTTTTTGGGAAGGTTTGGGCATGATCGGAGTGAATTTTACGATGAATTGGTTGATGATTTTATGGAAACATGGAAGAGGAAAAATCTTCTAGCTTTTAAAACAATCAATTCAGACATAGAGGTTGATGCTCCATCAGATCCCATTGAGGAATCTAAAGAAATAATTCAGAACGTGCAACTTTCCCAGGAAAAACAGTGTGAAGCCATGAATGAACAATTTGTGGCCCTAGAAGATCAATTGGAGGTCATAGAATATGACTTTACAGAAGCTTATATTGAATATCTAGACCCCCTTGAACTTGAGCTTGACAGAGAAAAATATGAGGAAGTTCATGGGGAAATTTCGGATGAATCCATGGATGAGACAATCATTTATTTTGAGGAGGTAAAGGAACTTGAGTTGGAAAATGTTGAATATCTAGAAGATTCAAGTCCCCACCCTCCTCCCGAGGAACCATTCTTTTTGAAGGCTAACTTTGAAAATCTTGAAGAAAACAATATGATGGTTCCTGTGGTATGCTCTTTTTCAACTTTCCAACCAGAAGATGAGTTAATGCAGAATTATGTGGAAATGGAAGGCAACTTTAGTTTATCAATGTCATATCATTATGAGTTTTGGTTGGCCTCCCACCTTGACGGTCATGAGCAACAAAGTATTCAGAGTTTACATGGCTTGTCATATTCCATTGTTTGGTTGAAAGGAAGAAGGAGCATGGTGCTTGGCTGGTCCTTCCTCACAAAAAGTTCCAAGTTGATAAAACTTGGGAAGGGGTCTTCTGTGAGTCATCCTGGACTAGGATGTTTCAGACACTTGTGGCATCATTTCACCCATTGCATGGGTGGTTGTAACGTATCTCTAACCCTTCCTTGTATTTTAATTTTGTATTATTTCAATGTCAATATGTACTTAAATTTTTTTTTTTTTTGTTTCTCCCGGTATCATAGGTTTCATTTGTTGTAAAATTATAATGTTGTAATTTAGTTATTTCATTATGTAGATATTGTGTAACATTCATTAATTTAATCAGGTATAAATGTATTATAATGTTGGTTATTGGTGTGCACTACGGTGAGCACTCTGTTTTGTAGGTGCTGGATTCTCGTATGCTCTCCGTCTTGAAGTGAGAAGATCAAACACACGTCCCCATGTGTAGCCTGATGTTGACCGCCCATTTAGCACCGGTGGTCAACTCATGTGCCATGAAGAGATGCATCATCAGATTCCATGTTGTCGAAGACCTTGGGTTCTACAGGGCAGTGTTTGGCCCAACACTTATTTTTGTACTTGGAATTTCCGCAGCCCTGCGTGGGTTAATAATGTAATTGGTCTGCATGAGTCATGTCTAGGTCAGTTACCTTGGGATCGGTTCATTGGGAGAGTTCCTTTCACTGAGGGCTTTTTATCCTCAGGTTATCAGTTGGGCTTTTCAGCCTTACTGATTTTCCTTGAGTTTTTCCCTCACACTTGCATATGTCCTCCAAAGTGGTGAATGACGTTCTAGTGGGCTTATGTTTTGGTAACTATATAGGGAATTCATTTTAAATGACCATGCAAGACATCATAGAAAGTTTCGCGGAATTTCGTCGAGTCTAGGTTAGTGTTTTTTAATTAATTAATTTTTAATTAAATTTCCCTAAGTTTGGAGGTTTAATTATTTAATTAATTAATTATTTTTGAGCAATAATTGTAAAAACTGGATCCTTGGACTTTTGATAGGGGTATTTGTGCTCAAAAGAAATGGAATAGCACCCCCTACATCCATGGACCAAGTTTCA
>JASDQU011377777.1:10301-27934 GCA_032191745.1 Picea mariana | reverse complement strand
AGTACTCCTTGTTCTTTTGTCCAACTTCTCCCAATCTTCCTTCAACATACCAGTAGGTGGTGTACTAGTAGTTTGTGCACTAGTAGGTTGTGTACCAGTCATCTATGTGCCAGTAGGCTACGTACCAGTAGGCTGTGTACCAGGATCCATAACGATCCATTGTTCTTTGTCTACAAGAAGGTCCTCCATCTTCAGCTTCCATAGCTCAAAGTTTTTACCGTTGAACTTCTCTATCTCGATTCTAGAAGAACTCACCATTCCTCTTTCTGTACTCCAATCACCACTGCAAAAGCTCCCACTAAACCCAGGTTTATCACAGAACCAAGATCAACTTGATCTATCAAGACTGAGCCAAACCCTCAACAACAAAGGCATCCCTTTGAAGCCAAAAACGAGCTCTGATACCACATGTAAGTTTTAAACCTGTGAAGTAAAGCAATGCATATAGATTCTTAAGAAAAAATAGAATTTAATCAATGGCTCATACACAGAGTACACAGAGATTTTATACCGGAAACCCTCAACCGGGAAAACCTTTCTTATATTCATTATTTCGAATTTTACCATTCACTATACAATATATACAATGATTTTAGGTATTCTGTAGATACCAAAACCCTAATCCCTAAAACCAGGATTATTTTTAGTAAACCGCTAAAATAGAAAAGACCGCCCAAAAACAATTTCGGGGCATTGCCCCAGGCTACCGCTCGTTGCCGAACGCTATGCGTAACGAAGGGGGGGCATACCTGCCCCCCCTGGGACCCCCCTAGAAAAGCGCTCGGCACACACGACACAAAGAGCACTACTAGAGGGATCGTCAGATGCAGTTGTCATATTTGACGCACCCACACACACACATGTAAAGAATATAACACATACCCAACAATTGTGGCAACGCTTTTTGCAAAACATCTAGTTGGACATGCACATTAATAATTGAACCTGTTAAGTCCATTTGGGATCGTTTATAGCCTCAGGATATGATTTGTGCACATGTAATTCGTAGAGACACAAGCCACTCCTCAAGTTCTGTAAGTGTACTTACATCTGGTAACGGTGTATTACATCTTATTTGATTAGGCGTTGCAAACTGTGCCAATTTTCCATTTTGGAGTGACCTTTTGCATGGAAGACATATTTTTCTATTGGAGAATGTTCTGTCAGTTAGTGTCAAGCTGACGTATTTTCTTTGCAAATCAAGGGTGAAACATTTAATGTTCTTTGCAAAATTCAATTCCTTGCAAATTGCACATGCAATGCGAGGGGTGTCTTCAATTTATTTCATATAGATTTGCTTTGCATCTCTTTTTCCTAGACGGGAACACGTAGTAGTTGTTCGTTGTTTTTCAATGCTAGCATTGCACAATGTTTTCTTTAATTTACGACACGAGCACTTTTGGATATGTAGCTGCATTTGTTTCTTTCACGTATGTTTTTTTTCAACATGTGGTACGTCAGCTTATGGTTGTCACTTGAAACTAGTCTCACTTGTGCACAAGGCATGTTAAATCTAGAACAGACATGTGTTAAGAGCATTGCTTCCTCACCATCTTGATGTTGCAAATCATGATGGTCTTTTTCAGTGACGCTTTGATGTTTGTGTTCAGTAGGAAGTGTGTAAATGTGATCGTGTTGTGCACGCACAACCTTTTTCAAGTTGTGATATGTTAGTTTGCGTTTCTTGCTTGGGCTCGCTATCACATCATGATGATCATTCGTACATTTCAGTAGTTTAGAAGGAAGTGCACTAATGTATTCATGTCTTCCACGTATGACCTTTTTCAAATTGTGATAAGTTAGTTTACATTTTTTGCTTAAGCTCTCTATTATTTGATCACATCTGGGATCAGTTTCATTGTGACTAGATAGCATGCAATGCTTACGTAGACTTGATGTGGTTTGGCTAGCATGAGTAGTGAATTTTGAATTGGAATTATTTCTTAGCAAAGGTTGATAGTGGATGTGTGGTGTATCTGTTTTGAATGAAATGAAGTCAATTGTCTTAGAGTAGTTTGACTCGACAGAACAGAAATGGACAGAACCATTTACAAGGGTTGACCAAACCTGCATATTTACTCTGAATATGATAGATGTCCACTGTAAACAAAATGCCCCACCTTCTATATTTCCTTCCTCATATGGCATTGCCATATGTATAAGATATTGTTGCCAACTTTCAAGTGTTGGCATACTTTGTATAAGATCAGTTGGAAGGTGTTCATGCAAGCAGTTGACTGCATGTTGACTCCCACCTATAAACGCATTGCAAAAGAATTCCACAATGCAAAGGCGCAGCGAGTGGACGTCAAATTCTGTTGCGACCAAGTAGCGAATTGCATTGAACAGACTATCTCCACGATTCGATGTATTGGTTGTTGCTACGTCTAATCCATTGGAGTGCATGCTATGCATAATTCGTTTGCAATGTGATTGAAGGTATTTGCAGGTGAGGGACAAGTAAATATTAGATCCTCCAAGACTGCACATGGATAATTTTTTTTTATAGAGAAATGGTTCGTAAGGATTCGCATCATGGAACAAGATAGAGTAATTGCGTATATAATAGAAGGCTATGCAAAGCAGTCAATCTGCACGTGTTAAGTAGCATTTTATTATGGCCACGACAGGCCGGTAACATCTGTTTACTGTGAAAGCATGGAAGGTTTCAACTGATAATTATTAAATTATTATTGATTTAAATAATCAGTTTACTGTGAAAGCATGGAAGGTTTCAACTGATCATGCATTAAATCAAGGAATTTCAATTCCATGCAAAATTATTTATACAACCTGTCAGTTACTGTTATATTTTCCCCTTCTATTATTATATTTTGTAGGACGATTATTGTAGTTATGTTTCTGGTGGAGAAGGAATTTCAAGCAAGAAAAATCTGGAGGCCAAAGTTTCTAGGACAGTTGGAATGTGTTTCTTTTTAAAATGCTGTTGAGAAATTAGCTTTATCTGTCTCATAAAATTTAGTATGCCCAAAAGCCAATTTAGTAATATCAAGTACAGTCTTTCTACTTAGACACAAACTAAGAAAAGGATGCACCAATATATGACTAAAGGAAACGCACTTCGTTTTGGTATCAGTTGGCTTTCTGATGTATTTCAATTAACTACAAGACATTCTGCGTTACTGAGCATGGGAAATTTTTTGGTGACAGTCAATTGTTATGTCTTCCAGGTGGGAAGTGAACAATTAATTTCAATTTTGAAAAATGTGTTTATGCCTCACAATGTTGCAACTTATGACCACAAAGATGGATATGCAATGGCTCACAATCTTCACCTGCTGTGTATGTCGAACTTGAAATAGTGAACTTTTGAAGGATAGTAATTGGTAAATGCCATAGTGCATGTTATTAGCAGTTTGGAATTGAAGTTTTTTTTACCAAACACAAATTTATATTAAATGCAGAGGACACCCTGGACTCCCATATAGTAGAGCAGAATTCTGTTTTTTCCCTTGACAAAAACATGCTTGTATGTAGGCATAAATCTTCCGAGCAAGAAACTCCTCAGTTTCTACATATCTGGCTGAAACTGACAGTATGCTTCTGAAGTCCTAAGTTCTTAACTGATGTGGGAAAGTGATGAAGGTACCTGAATACATGTCCATTCATTGCTGGGGAGCATGCAGATTCATGAGGAGAGAGGAGGGGATAATGTATGACATAACATTCATCYTCTGTCAGATGGGTTGCTTGTTGAAGATGTGCATTTTATTGAGGCTGCACCAAACATGAGTGAGAGATATTGGGGAGAGAACCTGGGAGAAATTCTTAATTTTGAAAATCAAATTGTTAATATTTGTTTGAGAGGCTTGAGCCTTGCTGTTGACCAGGTCCAAGTCCAATGATTCCCTCTCAGCTTTGATGATTCCAAATTGGTGTAAGTCCAATTTGGTGATCCAATGTAGCTTTTGCGGAGTAACTTTGATGACTTTTTAAGGCCTACTTTTAGCTTCAATTGTTTTCGAGATGAGGTGATAACCTTTGCTAAGTCTCGCAGTGGGATCAACTGGTAAAGTTAATTTTGTTGGAAGCTAGCCAGACTCTCAAGATAATTAGTCCAGTGGTGAGGATCTTAACCTTTTTTGGCAGCAGCCTTGGTCTGAAAGGGCCAGTCTCCAAGAACTTTCCAGTTTGCTGGAGGGCTTTCGTATCTGAGGCGGCACGATCAAGCAGTACATACCAGAGAAGTTGGGCTTCTGGGCGTTGAAGTGACGGTTACGTGTTTCTTTTGTTTCTTTCACAGAAAATGCACCAGAAGGCAAGTGACCGCTGTTTCGACTGAGTGACAGATAATTAGGGTAAGCAAATCATGTGGAAGGGTGCTTTTATTAACTTTGATGGCCTAGCGTAGGATATTTCGTATTTAAGAGCGGAATTCCTTGTTTATTGAAGGCAACTGACCGCTGTTTCGACTGAGTGACAGATAATTAGGGTAAGCAAATCATGTGGAAGGGTGCTTTTATTAACTTTGATGGCCTAGCGTAGGATATTTCGTATTTAAGAGCGGAATTCCTTGTTTATTGAAGGCAACTGACCGCTGTTTCGACTGAGTGACAGATAATTAGGGTAAGCAAATCATGTGGAAGGGTGCTTTTATTAACTTTGATGGCCTAGCGTAGGATATTTCGTATTTAAGAGCGGAATTCAATGTTAGAACTACTAATAAACAAGGGAATCACCACTAATAAGTATTAAGGTATGATTCTTGGTAACATTTCAAACTCCATTCTCTTCTGGTTGGATGGATGACGACTTCGAACAGGGAAATGTTTATAAGATAAACTTTGAACACTTGATTGAAATCGTGTTTAGTGTTTTGTTCTCCCAATTATTCTATTTATGGTTTTTGGTTCTCTTAATAACTTATGTCATTTCATTCAATCTAATTAAGTAATATGTGAGAATTGCTAATAATCCATTCAAATTCAAATAGGATGATTTGTATTCATGATTTTGGTAATAGTTTAATTGATTATGGTATTTTATGAAAATGTTAATAAGAGTTATAGATGAAAATGTTAAGAGTTTTAACTTAGATAAAAAATGTTAATAGTAGCTTAGTTTAATATCAATTTTTATTATATATATATATATATATATATATATTAAAAATCATTTAATTTCTAATAAAATTAAATAAGTTTTTTTTTTTTAATTAAAAAATTAAATTTTATTGTGTTTTTATAGATAATATATAGTACATCTATCATAATTTCACTTTAATTTTTATTTATATACATTTCATTTTATGTCAATTCATCAATTTTATAAAATTTATTCATATTATTAATTATTATTATTTTAATACATATATTATGAGTAATAGAGGTTTTTTTTTTTAAATTATAAAAAAATAATTTCATTGTCTTTTTATAGATGGCGATGATGGTGGTGGTGGTTAATGTCCATTGAAGCAAAATTTTGTCTATATGGAGCCTTAAGAAAGGTAAGAGAAGTACTTGGTTTTAAGAGAAACATTCTTAAATCACCATAGTTTTAATGACTAAAAAGGTTAGGAAGGTGGGTAATGTCGGCATTTGGCATGACAAGTCGGCACAAAAATGTTGGATGAATCAAGTCGATGCCTTAAAAGAGGCAAATGAGAATTATTCCTAATTTCTTCTTCAAGGCGAAGGCCTTGAATTCTCCTCGATATACGAGGAGGTTGGTTAGCCACTTTGATGTGTCAACTCTCTGTGGGACCATGATACACGTCAACCTAAGAAAGTCTACGATTGTCGAGCACACTACAAGAAACATTCCTATATGGAAACAATAGACACAAAAAGGCCTCGTTAATACTCTGACTCATGTGGATTAAGTCTCGAGACCATAATAGTCACAAGGCAGGGTAAAGGGTCTTTCAGACGAAGGAAAGGGTTCGTTAAGTCTCTTGGACCGACAAACGAAGGAATAAGAAGTGGTTATCCCAACCTCCACTAACCAACCTTATCTGGTGCAAGTATCCATTCTTCACAGGGTGCCCTCCAACAACTCTGAAAAGTGTGATGTGAAATATTCCCCAGGTACGAACGACACATATACGGACGAATGATTCCATAAATGCTCATATACTTCGACATCAAACCTCACAATATATTGTTGGACGTCGACTTCACACCAAAAGTTTCTGATTTTGGTCTCACAAAACTTTGCGGGAAGGGAGACGACCATATCTCATTGACTTCCACGAGAGGGACGTCGGGATATGTTGCGCTAGAGGTGTTTGACAGAGCTTTGGGCCCTGTTATAGATAAATCAGATGTCTATAGTTTTGAAATACTTTTGCTGGAAATTGTCGGGGGAAGAAAGAACTTCGATTGGAAGGTGTGTCGTTCTAGTCAATTTTACTTTCCTGAATGGGATTTCAAGCTACTTGAGAGTGTGGAGTTGGAGATGAGATTGAGAAGAGAAGGAGAATTGAAAGCAGAATATGAGGAGAAGGTAAGAAGACTGACTAAAGTTGGATTTTGGTGCATCCATTACAATTACAGAGATTGCCCAGGTATGTGAAGGGTTGTTCAAATGTTAGAAGAAAATGGAGGCGACGTCCCCAATCCTCCTTGCCCTTGAATTCCTCCTCCGTTGAACCTGAAAAACCTTTATTGTCTTACGCGGAAGAATCTTGTTCAATCGAAATTAATTAGTAGATTTTCGCATTACAGATCGAGTTATTTAATCCAGTCTTTGTTGACATCTAGGGAAATTTCATTTATGAAGGTCAAGGATGGTAATTCAAATTAGGTTATTTAATCCAGTCTTGTAGAGATTCGGGGAAATTTCATTTATGCAGGTCTAGGCAGGTAATTAGGTTAAAAATATTTTATTTATTGTTGTCTCTCTATTCGATTCATGTATTACCAATGTACATTGTCAATGTGGGTGATTCGAGTCGTGTGTCTTATCAATGTATACTTTCAATGTGGATGGAAGCCAAGGCTGAAAGGAATTAGGCATGCATTCCATTCCCCAGTCATGTTGTTATCATATTTTTATTCTTCAAAATGTTGGTTATTAAATTGGGAATAAATTTGGTTTCTCTACTATGATATTTGTTATTATTGAAATATTATTTGTTATTATTAAAATTTCATGACCTAATTTTTGCTAAAATTAAATGTTGGATTGATTATATTGTTGTTTTAATGAAGAAATAAATTCAATACTATCAAATACTTAATACAATGGATGGTGCAATTTAAACATGTGATATCTATAACTAAGTGAATTCAAAAGATTATTGTCAAATTAAAAATCACATCTCATATTTACAATTTAGTTAATTCAAAAAATTATTGTCCAATTAAAAATATTAATTTTCCCTTATATTATTTTTAATGATTCTAATACAACTGGAACGAATGGTACAATCCAACTTATTATTGTCAAATTAAAAATATTGATTTACCCTTATATTATTTTAAGTGGCTGAAAAATGATCAATTAATCAAGCTTATTATTTCAATGATCAATTATTTTAGAGTGTATTTTATTATTTCAAAGTTTCTTTGAAATTTGGAATTTTGATCAAAATTCCTTTCAGTTAAAAGGAGCAAAAGGTGTATTTGATTCTATTAACTAGATTTCAAATTGTTGTATTTTATTATTCAAATATCTATTTTACTCAAAGAATTTATTGAGTAATAAGATAGGGGAAGACCACCTTGGACCTCAAACATATAAGGGAAGACCACCTCAAACTTGACATAAAACATATAGGAAAAGAGCACCTCAAACTTCACATAAAAAATTTACTAGTATTATTTTTTTTTTTAAAGTTAATGCATTATAGATCTCAATAGATAAGGGGAAGAACACCTCGGACCTCACATAAAGATTTATATGTGCACTATTATCACATATGAAGAGATTTAACCAAATACCAAAGATGTCAAATTTTGCATGCTCCATAGTAGAAAAGGTAGGGTAAAAGGATTTATAAACCACATACTTTTTCATTTTGCACAAATAAGTGTATTAATTACTTATTTTGATCAAAATTCCAAATTTCAAAGAAACTTTGAAATAATAAAATACAGTCTAAAATAATTGATTATTGAAATAATAAGCTTGATTAATTGATCATTTTTCAGCCACTTAAAATAATATAAGGGCAAATCAATATTTTTAATAGACAATAATAAGTTGGATTGTACCATTCGTTCCAGTTGTATTAGAATCATTAAAAATAATATAAGGGAAGATTAATATTTTTAATTGGACAATAATTTTTTGAATTAACTAAATTGTGAATATGAGATGTGATTTTTAATTTGACAATAATCTTTTGAATTGACTGAATTATAGATATCACATGTTTAAATTGCACCATTCATTGTATTAAGTATTTGATAGTATTGAATTTATTTCTTCATTAAAACAACAATATAATCAATCCAACATTTAATTTTAGCAAAAATTAGGTCATGAAATTTCAATAATAACAAATAACATAGTAGAGAAACCAAATTTATCCCCAATTTAATAACCAACATTTTGAAAAATGAAATTATGATAACAACATGATTGGGGAATGGAATACATGCCTAATTCCTTTTAGCCCTGGCTTCCACCCACATTGAAAGTATACATTGATAACACACACGACTCAAATCACCCACATTGACAGTGTACATTGGTAATACACACGACTCGAATAGAGAGACACTAATAAATAAAATATTTTTAACCTAATTACCTGCCTAGACCTGCATAAATGAAATTTCCCTGAATGTTTACAAGACTGGATTAAATAACCCAATCTGAATTACCAACCTTGACCTTCATAAATGAAATTTCCCTAGATGTCAACAAAGACTGGATTAAATAACCCAATGTGTAATGTGGAAATCTACTAATTAATTTCGTTTGAACAAGATTCTTCCGCATAAGACAATAAAGGTTTTTCAGGTTCAACGGAGGAGGAATTCAAGGGCAAGGGAGGATTGGGGATGTCGCCTCCATTTTCTTCTAACATTTGGACAACCCTGCTCATACTTGGGGAATCTTTGTAATTGTACTGGATGCACCACAATCCAACTTTAGTCAGTCTTCTTGCCTTCTCCTCATCTTCTGCTTTCAGTTCTCCTTCTCTTCTCAATCTCATCTCCAACTCCCCACTCTCAAGAAGCTTGAAAGCCCATTCAGGGAAGTAAAACTGACTGGAATGACACACCTTCCAATCGAAGTTCTTTCTTCCCCCGACAATTTCCAACAAAAGCATTTCAAAACTATAGACATCTTATTTATCTGTAATAGGGCCCAAAGCTCTGTCAAACACCTCTGGCGCAACATATCTCGGCGTCCCTCTCACGGAAGTCATTGAGATATGGTCGTCTCCCTTCCCACAAAGTTTTGCGAGACCAAAATCAGAAACTTTTGGTGGGAAGTTGGCGTCCAACAGTATATTGTGAGGTTTTATGTCGAAGTATATGCACATTTATGGAATCGATCGTCCGTATATGTGTCGTTTGTACTTGGGGAATATTTCACATCACACTTTTCAGTGTTGTTGGAGGGCGCCCTGTGAAGAATGGATACTTGCACTAGATAAGGTTGGTTAGTGGAGGTTGGGATAACCACTTCTTATTCCTTCGTTTGTCGGTCCAAGAGACTTAATCAACCCTTTCCTTTGTCTGAAAGACCCTTTACCCTACCTTGTGACTATTATGGTCTCGGGACTTAATCCACATGAGTCAGAGTATTAACGAGGTCTTTTTGTGTCTGTTGTTTCCATATAGGAATGTTTCTAGTAGTGTGCTCGACAATCGTAGACTTTCTTAGGTTGACGTGTATCATGGTCCCACGGAGAGTTGACAGATCAAAGTGGCTAACCAAACTCCTCGTATATCGAGGAGAATTCAAGGCCTTCGCCTTGAAGAAAAAATTAGGAATAATTCTCATTTTCCTCCTTTAAGGCATCGACTTGATTCATCCAACACTTTTGTGCTGACTTGTCATGCCAAACGCTGACATTACCCACCTTCCTAACCTTTTTAGTCATTAAAACTATGGTGATTTAAGAATGTTTATCTTAAAACCAAGTACTTTTCTTACCTTTCTTAAGGCCCCATATAGACAAAATTTTGTTTCAATGGACATTAACCACTGCCACCATCATCGCCATCTATAAAAAGACAATGAAATTATTTTTTTATAATTTAAAAAAAAAAACTCTATTACTCATAATATATGTATTAAAATAATAATAATTAATAATATGAATAAATTTTATAAGATTGATGAATTGACATAAAATGGAATGTATATAAATAGATATTAAAGTGAAATTATGATAGATGTACTATATATTATCTATAAAAACACAATAAAATTTAATTTTTTAATTAAAAAAAATAAACACTCATTTTATTTTATTATAAAATACTGTACCGCTAGGTTTCTAAGAGCTGATTAATTATCAAATTTAAAAGTTCATTTTGGTTTTGAATGTATTGAAGTTGATTGAGTGTCAAATGGCAAAGTGAAGGGTTCTATGCAGAGTGTCACGGACGCTGTGAAGAGCCCCTTTGGTGGTAGCGAGGTAAAATAGGGCAACTGAGGATGACTGTCGTGTCGTGCCATGCTTAGCCTATATCTGTAGTTTGCCTTGTGAAGGCAAAAATCTAATAATTCTCACATTTCGGTCTATAATAACTACAAGTAGATGAATCATAATTTTAGACTCTGAAGATGATTGTCTGTCTTTCTACATGATACTTAGAATATTTGACACACTTGAGAGTTTTTTTTTAAGTGTTTAATGGAATAATGCAGATCTTGTGTTCCGCTATTTATGGTGTTTGCAGATTGCGCTTTTTGCTGTGTATCCAGAAATATTTTTTATAATTTACAAAGTCTCAAAATAGATTATGTTAATTAGATAATTTACGTAGTCCTGAAGTTTTCAGTTAATAAACGAGTTCTATTCTTGTGAAAAAGATTCATGTTCTTTATTTATTTATTTTCATTGTCACTTATACCATTCCTTAACTGTTAGCCTTAAAACAATTTGCTCACATTAATGGACTTATTTCTATGAAATACACTCTATATCTATTATCAACTAGACTCAAAAAATAATTATGGTCCAAGAATAATCTTCATAAATCTTGACAAGCTACATTTTAAAATATTATGATTTTAGTCTACAAGAGATTTAAAGAAATTTATGGTCCTAGAATAATCTTCGTAAATGTAAATCTAGTCAAGTTAGAGTTCAAAATCTTGTAAGATTAGAATATTATTTTAGAATAATATTCATAAATCTATAATAATCTTCATAAATCTAGTCAAGCTAGACTTCAAAATCAATATTGTAAGATTATAATATTTTTCAAGACTTCAAAATCAATATTGTAAGATTAGAATATTTTTCATGTCAAGCTAGACTTCAAAATATTGTAATATTAGAATATTTTTCAAGTCAAGCTAGACTTCAAAATATTGTACGATTAGCTTGACTTCAAAATATTGTAACACTAGAATATTTTTCATAAATCTAGTGTGGAGATTTAAAAAAATATAGCACTACTTTTGTCTTCATGCCATAGTGGATGACCTCTTAAAACTCTAAATTTGTGTTATCTATTTGGATAGGGAACATTGTATTATAGCACTACTTTTGTCTTCATGCCATAGTGGATGACCTCTTAAAACTCTAAATTCATGTCATCTATTTGGATAGGGAATAATGGTAGTGATGGTAGTGGCATAAGAAAGAATCTCCAAGGTTTTCAATACATGGAAGTAGGTTGTGGAAGCCTTATTTTCCCAGTTTATCATGGATACTAATCTTTTTGGATAGGGAACATCGGTAGTGGTGGTAGTGGCGTAAGAAAGCATCTCCAAGGTTCAAAACATGGAAGTAGGTTGTGAAAGTCTTATTTGTCCACTTTATCATGGATACTAATCTTTTGGGCCAGCTTACCAAATTAAGCTAAATTGGCATGATGAAAGAATGTATTGACGTTTTTGAACATTTGTTTTTTAGAACAAAAAATTTAACAAAAAAACTTTTCTAAGCAATGATTTAAATGTAGAAAATTTAACAAAAAAACTTTTCTAAGAAATGATTTATAAGTAGTTTTAAGTAGGAAATCAAAGCTCAAGTGGAGATTAACCACCCTACTACTTGGTTGGAGGCCATGCAAATTGCTCTCCATGCACAAGTTGTATCCTATGCATCGTCCAAACACTCCAACTTTCTCAACATCCATGCCCAATTGTGGTGGTTGTGCATCAACCTGCTCCACCCCTCAAGGTCCACAAGTTAGACACATGCCAAAATGAAAACATGCCAACTAAAAGGTCTTTGCTACAACTATGAGGAAAAATATTATCTAGGGAATAAATATAAGGAACACAAGTTATTTTGTGGCCATTAAACTGCTCCACCCATCAAGGTCCACAAGTTGACATAGAACAAAATGGAAACATGCCAACTGAAAGATCTTTGCTACAACTGTGAAGAAAAATATTATCTAGGGAATAAATATAAGGAACAAAAGTTATTTTGTGGCCATTTTTAGGACATTTCTAATGATGAATTTTATGGAAAGACTTAGGAGAAATTCATCCCCTCTACCAAGGAAGTTCCACTTCCTAACCAATGAGGTCAAGAACCCAAAATCTCGCTTAATGTTTTGATCGATGTTTCTTCTTATAGGATATTAAATTTGGTTGGCTACATTAAGAATAGGAAGGTTATCATCTTAATCAACAATGGAAGCACCCATAATTTCCTTCATCATTGCATTTACCAAGAAACACGCTGTTATATCCATGTTGTTAACAACTTTTAGATTATGATTGCTAATGGGGGATCTATGAAATGTGGAGGCCAGTGTGAAATTGTGAAACTTCAAATGGGTGATTATTCCTTGAAAACTCACACATTTAACATTGAAATGGGAAAAAGTGATACTATATTAGGTGTTGAATGGTTGATAACATTAGGCCCCATCACCATGGATTTCCTATAATTATACACCAGTTTTAAGAAGGATGAGAATTCCTACATGCTCAAAGGTCTCAAAGCATGCTCTCTAGAAATAGCTAGATCCAACCATATGAAAAAATACCAAGGTACAACTCAAGGGGAAGTGTTAGGATGGTCCCCACTACCACCTCAGTAACTTATCCTCTACGCTTTAGGCTGGCTCTCCTCTAGCTCAAGGGGGGTATCCAAAGTAGATTACCAAGACAAAGCAATGAGGCACAAGGTGATTTAGAAAGTAGCCTTAGTAAAATGTAATATTATGATTTTAGGGTTTTATAATAAGTGATGGAATGAGATTGAGATGAGTTCCAAATCCAACGGGGGAAACTAAGTCAAGGTGAATAAAATAGAAATGAGATCACGATGAAACCCTTCAAGAATTGGCTTACTTCCTTCGAGGATTAGGTCTTTTCTATTAGAACCAAGAGTAAAATGTATCCCTCACCCAATCAAGATAAACAATGAATAGCATGGTCTACAATAAGGGAATCTTGATGGAATACCTTCACCAACAAAATAAACTATGCTTTGATGAAGTTACATAATACCTCTTGATAGGGAACCAAAGGAAAAACACATCAAGGCACCAAATAATCACCAAATCAACAAAGGAAGAAGGAAGGAAACCCTAGAACATCTTCATTCAAAGTGGTAAACTTACCCCTCAAATGGATCAATCAATGAAGGTTTGTAGAAGACTTGAATATCCCACCATTAATTCTTATGCACCAAATAAAAGATAAGATAGAGAAGCTTCAATAATTGAAAATATTAATCCGCAAAGAAAGAATCATTTACAATATAAATTCTCTAAGAAAAGATATGTTAATTAATCTCCAAAGAGTGAGATCTCGAAAAATCCAACCATGAGTACAAATGAGGAAGTGCATATATTTATATAGAGTGACGATATATTTCCTTTACAATAATATAATATTATCCCATGTGATTCCTTATATCTAGGACTAAAAATATAAAATACAATTCACCTACAACTAATTACTCTAAAACAACAATAAAATAAGGTGGTCAAGCCACATGCACAATGATCAAGGTGACATAACACCTAAGAGAAGGACGTCCCCCTTAAATAAGGATGAATGTGGCTCCAAGATGCAATGTTGGCCTCCAAAGGCTCTACTAAAGTGTGTAGATTCCCCATAAATGCCTCAAAGTCAAATGGAAGAGTCCTAGGATTCCTTAGATGTGGACATACAAGTCCCCTAGGTGAAAAACGTCTTCAACATCTTGAAATAAACCCTTCCAAAAGGGATGGATTCTCCAAAATAGCATCAAAATGTCATAAATGAGGTCTTCAAGGGAGATATTTACACCTCAAATGCATGGTATAAGCCCCAAATCATGGTGAAGTGGTCCTGCAAGTAAGAAATGTGCCAACTTCCAACCTCCAAAGGTGGGATGATCTCATGAAATAACCCCAAGAAGTGTAAATATCCTCTAATCATGTTCACAAGTACTAAAATATCTATTCGAGCCATTATTATGTCCATATCTCAAGCAAGGACACCTCCCTAAATCATGGAAGTGACCCTCGAAGTAAAAAAATAGGTCATAAAACCCCCAACAGCGAGTATGACGTCCAAATGAGTAAGTCATCCCTCAAATAAAGTGTAAAAAGAGGATAAAATGGGAGAACATTTTGGAATGTTCAATGTGGCATGCGTATAGGTGACCAATGCAAGTGAAAATAACCCATCTATGCCTTGGAGGATTTGACCCCTACCTTGGGGAATGTGGACTACATTGGGAAATGTGAAGAAGCCCCAAAAATTAGGATGATTAGGAACGAACTAGGCAGTCCCAAGAAAGAATGAAGGAACGAACCAGGCAGTCCAAACTTCTTTGATCTTTCTCCTTGTGGGATATTTGCATTATGCTTCTCTTCTTTGCTCTGTGTGTAGAGACCGAAATTTCTCTTGTACATAGTGGGGGGGTGCTCTTCACAATAGTCCATAGGACAATCTTCTCAATCAATGTAGCTAGAATGAGGAATTGGAAACGAAAAAAAAACTGGAATTGATAAAAGGGGTAGGTGTGCCAACGGGCACTAACAACACCTGTTATGCTCATGGGTAGTGGCATTGTGGAGGCTTGTTGAGAAGTACAGAAAGACTGAAAAACATAACCACAAATGAAAAAGTATGCAGTGACCATTGCAAATGGATCCACTTTATATGCGCCCAAAATAGGATCTGTTTTTGTTCGTTCACCAAAGGCATCTAGATTCGGCTAGCGCCGTAGCAATATGGTGGCTTAGGATGCGGGTACATAAACTGGTGTGTAGCAAATACTTCGTTAGCCGGGGGTTGGTGTCCAAGCAGAAGTTGCGAAAGATGCATCCAAAAGTGACTCCAATGCCCATATCCTCTTTCAAGACTTGTCTCTCCTTTATTTCCCTGATCAAAGAGCCCTGTTGAGAGATGGGTATGGGGGAACTATATTCTTCTCTCGGGCATGGCAACCAGGGGACACCTCTCTCGGGTATGTCTGTATGGCTATGACTGAAGGAATGAAGCACAAGCACATGCTTAACTCAAATGTGAGGAGGAGTACGGCTTCGAAATGACCGAGATTCATACGTTGTGGTGGAAGGGAGGGCAATGTCACATGCATAGATTTTGAAGATAAGCCGTGACATCCGGACACGAATAACACATGCACGACTGAGGTTAGCTAATTAATTAAAAATTAGATGGAAAGCGACGTTAATTATAAAAACTAAACCTAAATCCCTACTACACCGTTAATTTAACTACAAGCAAATTAGCTGCATCCAAATTAACCCAAACATAGACCCCAATTTGTTTGCTGCCACCTGTATACCATGTTGCCATCCGTGTAACGATTGACCGGCAACATAGGAAACATGTATAGGGCGACTCAGAAATAGACAAACACGGATCTTGCCATGCAGCGCCTAACATCGGAATCTGAATCGTATTCTTCGACTGCTCATCTACGGTAACTGTTGAAAGGTTTGAAAGGTTTTTGGCGGAAGGAAGAACTGTTACAGCAACCTCCAGGCTCTGCAGACTCCAGAAATGAAGGACCTGAAGCTGAGGACCTCGACCTATTGATAGGGCCTTTATGCAGCGGTGAACATCAGCTTTTCGGGCCTTTCTGCAAAAGCGGTGTGTGTGCTTCTCAGCCCGCCTGTAACTCAGCAATTATACCGGGATGATATGTGATGTTCGAGCGATGAAATTCATCAGCGAAAGTCGGTCCAATTAGTCAAGTGTTTATCATGAGTACAATATCGCTTTCCTTGTCCTTCGTCTTTTATTTGTTTCCTTCCACTTAGTTGTTGAGCCTTGTCATTACAACAAACAATCTTAGTTAAGACGCTAGGTAGTTGGTAGTAGCAGCGATATTGGATTTCTTCCTTCCTTCTGGCAGATAGAGAAATGATCCACAACGACTATCCCGAGCCAGCCCTAGTGGAAGTTCCAGCCATAAATAAATTCCATATGGATGGATTCATATAGAAGAGATCGATTTGTGCCATAAAAACTGGGATTGACACATAGAGAAGGGAGACTGATACGAAAGGGAACCGGCCCAAAGAGAAGGAGTCCTCTTAAACAACAAGCTGCGATCTAAGGCAATTTCAACTAGATTACCCTCATGTTTTAGCAAGAGCAGGCCGAGATCTTAAAAAGCACTTAAGCTGGACTGGATTACCTTGAATTTAGTGAATTTACTGTTTCTGTAGATGCATGCCTTCGACATTATTCCAATCGAGGGGCATTGAGCTATATGATGGGGTTTATACAATATTCCGGAAGCGGAAATGGGGATGGATATGAGAAAATCGGTCACTTCGTCAAGGAGCCAAGCCCATTGTGGTAAGTTTATCATGGCACATGAACCAACTAACAATACCCCCTTCCTTTGATGGGACACCAGTTCTGGCAATGGAATTGGACAATAAAATTTGCTTATGGTTTAGTTATTTTAAAAATATCAAAATTATTGAATTTATTTCAAAGTTGTCGTAAAAAAAAAAAAAAAAACTAAAAAAAACTGTGTGGACATTTTAACTCGCGCATTTTTTCATTTTTTTGAATGTTGGTTGGTTTTATTTTTATGCGTACACCTATTGACAATGGGCACAATTAATCACCTTTTAATCTCAAATTCTAATCTGATGGTTAACAATTAAAGATGCTGGTATATTTTTAGTGGTCCTCCCAAATCAATGAATGTGATTTACTCTTCATAACTTCCTTGTATTTTTTAATGCATCCTTTAACCTATTTACTTTTTAACATTTACCTAATCATATTAAAAAATTATTGTACATTTAAATGATTAACCTTTAGAATTACCACTAATTATTAGCAGGCACTACTTCAACTTCATTTCCTTGAGATTATACGTATCACATAGTCGAGCCACGTTTCCATGCTATTTCATTCTCTACTGGGGATTTCCTTATTTGTCCGCTCTTTTCATATATTTCTCCAAAAATCCTTAAATGAATCTTAAATTTTTCAAATTTTTTGCATAATTCTCTTAATGCATAGTTTTGGTAAGGTAACAACTTTTTTGATAATATCGGAGATCTAAAATTCTTATTGCTCAATTAAGG
>JASDQU011377776.1:4636-14929 GCA_032191745.1 Picea mariana | reverse complement strand
ACTTTCCGTAATAGGATTAAAACCAGGCACCCATCTTTTCAACATTAAAATACCTCTGCCTAAAATCCAAGGAAAGCCCAAGATTTTCAGAAGATCTCTCTCGGCAAGGAAATGAAAAACCACCCAGTGGTTTGAAAGTAGACTAAATCTAGGACTATAACCAACGTTAGGCTTCTAGTATTCTAAAATCCACTAAGACAACTATGATTTATTCATCTTGGTGTAGAAAAATTTACCCACAAGAGCTTTCTCCGAAAGACTGGTAACCCTGTCCATCACTATATCTTTACTGAGAACACAAATCGGCTTTGTTTCACGAACTTTCTAGTTCTTTTGTCTATGGTTAAGTCATGCTTTAGCACCAATAGATCTATTATGTCCGACACTACCAACATGTCGTGGAGATCTATGCACAGGTAAAATCGGTTGAAAATCTGCAGGCTTGCTCCTAGGGGAAGAACACAAAACAAGTTGCAAATGTGAAACACCAGAGCGAAGAGGATAAACGAGGCATGGAGTAGTTACTTTGCAGCTTACCCGAGGGAGATCTCTTGTGTGAGATCCCAAAGGGCGCATGTTCTTCACTTGATCGGGACCAGGTGGAGAGATGATCACATCCTCTGAGGGAACCTGTCATGGGAGCTTTGAAAGTGGAGCATATGGTACCGTAGCTTGTTGTGATCCAACTGATCCAGGACGTAAGAAATCATACATTAACTTGTACATTTCCTTAGCCAAAAAGAGTCCTTCTTTGGCCCAAAGTTCGTCCTCGTCAACCCATGATAGGTCAATTGGGACTGCCATCTAAACACCTAAAGAACTAAAACTCCACATCTATAGTCATAGGCCAGGGGCTAACACTTCGCACAAAGGGAAAGGTAGACATGACAACTTTGCATACCTAGGAAAAATGACAGAAACATGAGTCCCATCTATGCTACGTGGTTAGGAACCTATAGTCTACAAGGGGGACTCAATACGCAGTCTTAGACATCTACGTAGACCCTAGCGCCTGCGAAAACCCTAGCCCCTTATTACAATACCATTGTTATGACATTAATATATGTTATTCTTTCGTAATGAATTTGATTATTTAAGCTTATGCGTTCATGATTGTAACATCTTTCTTTGGTTTTGGGCTTTTCTCTAAATTGTTTGATTAGAAATTAGAAATTTGAATTTAGATGTGAAAATTTTATATTACAATATATTATATTTTCCTTTAATTTAATGACTATAATTGTGTGAAAATTTTATATTCCAATATATTATATTTTCCTTTAATTTAATGATTATAATTAATTGATTAGACTAATTATATTAATTGGAATGTGAAAATTTTATATTTCAATATATTATATTTTCTTTTGATTTAATGGCCATGTTTATTTTTTTTGTTTTCTTTTATTTTTTTAATGTAATTAAAAAAAATGATTGTCAAATAAAATACCAATTTTTGATTTATAAGTTAATTTGAAGTTCTTTGTTCATGACAATGTAAGTGATTGGGGACACTGTTTCAATTAAGTCATAATTTGAACTCCAAAAATAAAAGGGGTGCTACTAGTAGCATTACTTTTCGATTTGAGGGTCGATTTTCTACAATAGTATTGGTTTTCAAGGTTGCGATTTCAAATAAGTTGCAATTTTAGCCACCTTGCAAAAATAGGATGCTATCGGTATCACCCCTTTTCGAAACGAGGGTTGATTTTGATGTTGTTGACACAAAAAAATGGGTTTTTTTGCACTAGAGTTCTCGTTTTGAGGCCAGAGTTCTCGTTTTGAGGTAACTATATTAGCCATCAATCGAAGATCGAGAAGGGATGATAAGGTACCTAAGGAACACTATAAGGCTGCCCATGGAAGGAGAGAGTGTGAGATAAGGGATAAAACTAGGCCTAGAGAAAAAAAATTGCCCCCAACCCAAGGCTTGTTGGCCTTGTGTGTGAAATCRAAAACCTTTGCAACAAACCATTGGTTGAAAACCACTTTACCCTATCGGTAAATCACCATCAAGAGGAGAAGTTCCAACCATAACTTCAGTGGAGTAACAAKATGAAAAAGGAAAATGATGGAAACTCTCATCACAAMAATCCCACTCTAGGCAAATCATGGCCTCGTCTTCATCAAAGTCAGAGCATAAAGGTGGTTGAAAATATTCTTCAGAATAAATCCAAGTGCTAAAAATAATATGCATTTGACCCTTTAGAATGTAAGTGAAAAATAATCAYGAGATTGATACAGTGAATAACCCCTAGGGGGTTGGAACAAATCTATGATCAAGTCGTCTTCATGTTGCCACACATCTGATTCATCAACATTCATATATGGTTGTTCTAGAGGCAACATTTCCATATTCTTTATTTGAAAATGACCTTCGATGTCATAAATGGGATCTCCATCAAGACCAGAACAAATCATGTTTCATTTACGTCTCCCAACATGTATAAAATCATTAATCTTGTCAATCATGTCATCACCTTTGTTATAACATGAAGGGTCTAATGTACCCAAGGGTTGCTCTAACACATATTCACTTTCCAAAATCATGAAATGAAACAATATCAAAAACCTGGAAAGGAGTATAACTCACCATGTTCTCTTCTTCATGTGAAGGAGGATTGGAAGCTTGGATGACTTCATGAAATATAGGAGAAAATACATGCACTTCATCTTCATGAGGAGCCATTTCATGGATTAGGTGTTCAACATGGTGTGCTTCATYAAAGTGGTATTCTTCARTATATTCACAAGGAAACRCATGCTCTACTTCATGTATTTGGGATCTTCCCAATGACTCACCCCTTCAGGTTCTCAYTMTTCAATCAACCTCCATTGTCTTCAATGGAATCATGAGGTGATTCTTTTTCCTCTTCAAGGGATTGGTAACCCTCTTCATAGACTTCATCCTTAGGTTATTTCCTTGGAGATGCGTGATCTTCAAGATTCTCGTCCAAGACATATTCAAGAACTAAAGAGGTTCTTCATCTTTYGCTTGATCATTTGGAGCGATAACTTCATCGAGGCTTGTATATTCTTCTTAATCATCCCATTCTTCCCCATCTACACTAAACTCCAATATCTTGGATAAAAACTAAGGTTGGTCATATTTCTCTCGTATGCTTGAACATAATGTCGTTACCCAAAAATATGTTTTAGCAAGCTCTTCCTCTACTAAAATTTTGAGACATTGCTCATACCTCTCCACTATGAGGTCATGCTCATTCCATCTATGTGCACAAAGACCAATCGACAAACATATATCTTTGTAGTGATCAACCAATTCCTTGAAAAACGTCTTATCTTATTTGATGTTTTCCTTCAACCTTTGGGAAAAGTCTTCACACGATTCATGTTCTTCACATATTTCTTTATCCTCCTCAACAAACAGGGAAACTATCAATGTATTTTCTTAATCACCAGGGTGAATACTCCCAATAGAGTCTTCTTGGGCATGGTGTGATTCCCTAAGGTCTTCTACAATATGGTAAGGGAAGAAACCTTCTTCTTCAAGGGTTGATGTGAGTTCTTGGAGAGTGCCCTCATATGTTTGAGATCATGGGTTACCATACTCAAGAAATATGCTAATGAGGTCTATGGGAGAAGATATGGCTTTTGGTTTCCAACAATATTTGACCCAATCTTATACCTTGAAATCTAGGGAACATACACACCATATTATTTGTATATCCTCATGTTCCCCATCCCTTGTATGTAATCTAAGAACTTTACAACATGAGTAATGACCAATCATTTGAATCTTAGAAACTTCTCTAACCATCCTTCCTTAAATTTGTTTGGGTATCCAGGGATGCCTTCAATTCCAATATAAGGAAACATTTCATGAAAAGGAAAGGACACCATAATTCCATTACTTGGAAAACAAACACCTCAAAATGTATCAATGGAGTTGCCACATGGTCCTTCTAGGGTCATCAAAATAGAGTGATGGATTCTACCCTTAATGGAGTCGCTAAGTAAGCTGTGAGATAAGGGATTTTGGATAAACTTATCAAAGAAATTTTGTGAGGAGAATGACTCAATCCTCCCCAAAAATAACGCCAAAATGTTATCATAGGATTTGTGCTTGTTTAAATCCCTCCACAAGATTCCCAAGTCTTGTGTAACTATGGAAGAATCTACCATTGTCACCTAAGTAGATATTTTCCTCGTTTCAAACATAGAAGATGTCCACCACAAGAGAGGCTTCCCTGGTGACCTCAAGGGATCAAATAACAAGATAATCCAATCATATCACCTGCTATCTTGGTCACCAGTTAGTTAGGTCTAGGTGATGCAACACCCCTACCTCAGCAGGTTCTGCTCGACCTCCCGGTCTAAGGTTTGTTCTATGTCTTCCCTTTGAGTCTGATTGACTCTTTGATTCCCCGTGGGAATCTCCAACACACACGTGTTTATACACAAGTCCTTCTTAGGAGTTACACCTGTGCGAACAAGCACTAAATGCCAACGCTTACCCACGTGACCAACCAATGTGACCACAACCTTTGCCTGAAAAGGTATTTTGGGTTTCACGATTTCGCGAAACTTTGATGTGAGCTTCCTTTGGCTCCTTCTATCCCCGAAACCCTAAAAAGGCTAATGTTTCCTTAATTCTTCCCTTGACTTCTCTTGATGTGACTTTCGACCATAACCTAGGCTCGAATATTTTGGTACCTCGGGAATTCGGGTATCGGAGATTTGCAATTACAACAACTCCCTTCACTGACAGTCGAAATCATGATAAATCCTCACTACAAATCAACAGTTCTGAGATCCCATGATCTGATGGTCCTAATTCTGTCGAACTTCGTGAATCGTGAGTTTGCAACTCTCGACTCCGAGACACAACTTTCTCCACACCGAATTCCAAAATAACACAATTCAAGCACGAGATCAACAACTCTCATTGATCAAAATCCAACGGCCACTACTCCTCCTGAGCTTACGAGTGTTGAAAGACACTCAGCCTTAACCCTTCCACTGATATGCAAGATCCAACGGTCCACATGACTTCGGTAATTCTCCCTCTGAGAGTTTCAACCGTTTGTTCATACTTCTCCGGGACTCCTGGCCAAATACTTAGCGTCTTTTCCTTCTGAACTTAACTTCTTTGAAGCGACTCCAGACCTCGTCCTTCCTTCAGCTTCTTCTAAATCTCTATCCTTCCTGATCTTTGTTCTACTACAACCCCAAGATTTCAAAAGGGTTCCTTTACGCACTCCTTGTGGCATCCACAAATAACCTCTAGTTATTTCACTTCTAACTCTGTGCACTCCCTTGCAACAACAGTTCTTCAACCTTTCCCTTCGATTGGTAAAGCCTAAGACTTCAACCGGACCACACACACCTTGCACAACTCTGTGCTATACCTACACTTCTGCTGGTATGAGAACAACGGTATCCCTCCTGAGCTTTCTGAATTGAATTCAGAGCTTTGTCAATGCACTCCATGTGGACCTTCATTGCACTCCTTACAGGAATTCTTAGGATGAGAAACAATTGAAACTCATTCTTCTCCTCTCATAGAATTCATACATTTAACATGGAATTAAGAGCATACATACATGCACAACATTGGAACAAATTCATGACAGAGAACATAAGCAATCTGTAAACATACCATTCAAATAGATGTAAACAATATTCTCACAACACCATGTATTTGGATCAAAGCTTCCTTATATTAATCCAAGTGCATTTGTACATGGGTTCTATAGCGACAACTATCTTCTTATACAAATCCTACAAGCTTTGTTGTTCTCTGCGTTCTTTCTCTACAACTCTACCATGAGAATAATAATACAATACAATACATACGAGGGTGTCTTTTACAAGTTTTCCCTCCTACAACTCTAAGCTATCTAATCTGGAATTAAAAACTTCAACTACTCTACATTTATTACAATTAAATGCCTCCATATCTGACAGATGAGAGAAATGCTCAAGATCTGTTTTACAATCTTTAAAGCAGAAATGCAAATATACCCCTCCAGATATTACATTAATGCTTTATTATTCAAATTCAAAACATTCTCAAAATGTGTGTTGGTTCATTTCCAGTTGTCTTCCACTTTTGCGCTTGCTTACGATGCTCCTGCATCATACTCCCTTGGATGAAAAATTCATGAACTCCTGTTCATGAGCTCCTGCACCATCTATCCATGCTTCTGGATACTTTCTTCACTCTCCCAACTGGAATCCTCAATCGGGTGTCCTTTCCACTTTACCAAGTATTCAAAATATGTTTTTCTTTGGGTCTTTTTACCAACTCTCTGATCAATGATTCGTTCCATCTGTGGATTTTTAGCTACAGGTAGTTGTTTGACCCATTGAACTTTCTTCCCATCCTATGATCTCTCTGTTTCGTATTCTATGTAAGGATACAGATCTACTATGTTGAATATGGGTGAAATTCCTACCCCATCTGGCAATTCTATTTCATAAGCATTGGCCTCAAATTTCCTTAGAATCTTACATGACCCTATCTTTTTCATCTTCAGCTTACTGTATGTTCCCCTTGGGAATATTTATTTTCTCAGGTGAGCTAAGACCAAATCTYCCACTTCAAACTAAAGTTCTCTTCTATGTTGATCTGCTCTACATTTGTATTTCTAGTTGGAATTCTTCAATCGCTCTTTGATCTTACTGTGGATCTATTGCATCTTTGYTGCAAAATCTTCTGCTYCGGTACTTATGAATTCACTTTGCTCCAAGTCTCTCAACTCAGATACTCCTCTCGACTGCATTCCATACATTATATGAAATGGGCTYTGTCATGTGCTTCGGTTAGGTGAGTCATTATATGAAAATTCTGCTTGTGGCAGAATCGGATCCCACAAACTATGGTGTTCAACTACTAAACTCCTCAACAAATATCCCAAACGTCGATTCACTACCTCAGTTTGTTTATCCATCTGAGGGTGATATGCTGAGCTAAAAGATAAATCTCTTCCCATCTTCTTCCATAATGTCCTCCAGAAATGACCAACAAATTTGGTATACCTGTCCGAAACAATACTCTTGGGTAAGACGTGAAGTCTAACAACTTCTTTGAAAAACAAGTTTGCAATGTGTGTTGCATCACTGGTTTTCTGACATGGAATAAAATGTGCCATCTTAGAAAATCTATCGACTACCACAAATATGGAATCAAAAACCCTCTGTGTCCTTAGGCAGTCCTAACACAAAATCCATGCTCACCACATCCCATGGCCTCTCTGGTACTGGCAATGATTGATACAATCATGTATTCTGTCTTTTCCCCTTTGCATGTTGGCAAATCCTACACCTATTCATGAATTTCTTGACATCCGTCCTCATTCTTGGCCAATAGTATGAACCATTTAGTTGTGCAAAGGTGTTATCATGGCAAAAATGTCCATCCAATCCCCCACTATGTTTTTCCTTCAAAAGGTTTTCTCTCATGGAGCATTTTGGTACACACAACTGATTTCCCTTGAATAATAATCCATCCTGAATTAAATATTCAATCCATTGGCTCCTATATCTGAGAAATGGATTCTCACATGTTTCATAAGCCTCTTTAAAATCTGCATCATCTCTGTACATATCCTTAAGGTTATCAAAACCTAAGGGTTTCACTCTAAACTCCTGCATAATCATACATTTTCTTCTCAACACATCATCAACCTTGTTAGCAGTTCCAGAAATGTGATTTGTAATAAAAGTGAAGTTTTGCATATATTCAATCCATTTTGCATGTTTCTAGTTCTATTTCTCCTATCAAGTTATGAATTGTAAAGCATGGTTGTCGCTATACAAAACAAACTCTTTTGGAACCAAGTAATGTCTCCATTTCTTCAACGCCTATATGACTTCATAAAAATCCTTATCATATGTGGAATATTTCATATTTGTCTCGTTCAAATTCTCACTAAAGTATGCAATTGGTTTGTTGTCCTAACTCAAGACTGATCCAATCGCGAATCCACTTGCATCACATTTGACTTGAAATGTTTTACTAAAATCTGGCAGAACCAGAACTGGTTGTCCAGTTATCTTATCGTTCAGCAAATTGAAAATTTTCTCTGCTTCCTATGTCCAATGAAAAGATTTATGTCTTTTCTTGACCGTGTCCATCATTTGTGCACATATCCAACTACAATTTTTGATGAACTTCCTGTAAAAACTAGCCAATCCATGGAAGCTTCTAACTTCAAAGATACTCTTTGGTGATGGCCAATCTCTGATTTCTTTTAACTTCTCAGGATCCATCTTCAATGCATTTGAAGAGATCACAGAACCCAAATAAATGAGTTATGTCTTCATGAAAGATGACTTCTTCAAATTTATCAACAATTTCTCTTGTTGCAACCTATTCATCACTGAAGCTAAGTGTCTCAAATGTTCTTCCTCTGTCTTACTTAAGATCAATATATCATCAAGATACACAATTACAAACTTCCCAATGAAATCTTTCAAGACTTTGTTCATCAATCTCATAAAAGTATTTGGCACATTCGTCAAGCCAAACAACATGACAAGCCATTCATACAGTCCTTCATTCATCTTGAATGTTGTCTTCCATTCATCACCTTCCCTCATTCTAATTTGATGGTATCTGCTTTTCAAATCAATCTTTGAAAAAAACTTTTCTCCACTCAACCAATCCATCAAGTCATCCATCCTCGGTAAAGGAAATATGTACATGTTGGTGATCTTGTTTATAGCCCTTGAACCTATACACATTCTCCAACCACCATCCTTCTTTGGACTTAACACTGCTGGTACAGCGCATGGACTCAAGCTTTCTCTAACCAACCCCTTGTCCATCAAATCCTGGACTTGCTTCTTAACCTCTTCATTCTCATGTGGCATCAATATGTACACTGCTTTGTTTGGTAAACTTGCTCCTATTATAAGGTCAATGTGATGGCTTATACTCTTGATGGGCGGAAATGAATAAGGTAAATCGTCCACCACTATATCAACAAAATTCTCCAGTAGTTCCTGAATTTTTCCAGGTAGATCATCTATCTTGGTACTGGTTAATATGGCTCTAGGTTTTCTAAACACAACAAACTCCATTTCTTCATCCTTCTTGACTTCCTCAAGAAGTTCCTTCCCACTCATGAGAATTATAGTATTGCTTGCTTCTTCTTTCACCTTCTTGTCTTCAATTGGCAACAACATATGTGTTCTACCATTCTTCTCCAAGGTGTATGTGTTCTTTCTCCCATCATGAACAACATTTCTGTCATATTGCCAAGGTCTCCCCAACAAAAGATGACAGACATCGATGGGAATAACATCACACAAAATTTCATCCTTATATCCCCCTATCTTAAATTCAACTAAACATTGTTTAGTGACTGTTACCTGATGTCCCTTTTGCAACCACGAAACCTCATATGGGCTTGGATGTGAAACTGTTTCCAATTCCAACTTCTCCACCATTTTTGTGGACACTAGATTGTCTGTACTTCCACTGTCCACTATCACCTTGCATACCCTATCCTTGGTCTTGCAAGAAGTTCTGAACAAAYTGTTCCTCTGGACTGGATTCTCCCCCTCTTTCTTTGGCTTCAAGAGAATTTTCTGCATCATTAAGGATCTTCCACCTTYTTGCATCTTCTGCCTCAACATTTCGCCTTTGCACTTCTGAAATGTGAGCTTCTCCTCCATCTCKTTTCCTATCAGGACATTCAAAAGATTTGTGTCTGACATTTCCATAGACAAAACACTTTATTTCTCCTCCTCTGCCTCTTCCTCTTCCTCTTGCTCACGGAAAAGTGTTCTTATCGGCATACTGTCTCCCCTGTGAACTTACTCCTCTTTCAGGGTGAGTATGAGGTTTCTTCTCTTCACCTTTTGGCTTTTGTACTCTGTCCTGGGCAATTTCTTTGCCTCTACTATGACTTGTACCTCTGCCCCTTTAACCTTGCTTTCAGGCCAATTTCTCTTTTGCCTTCAGAGCAATCTGATAAGCATATTCTACATTCCTGATTTTCATCATGCTCATTTCATCTTGAATGTCATATCTCAGACCATTCATGTATCTGGCAACCTTTTCATCATCACTCTCACGATGACCTACTCTAATGTTTATCCTATAAAACTCTTCAGTGTATTCCTTCACTTTCATCCCTTTCTATCTCAAATTTTGTATTCTTCGAAATAGATTAATTTGGTAGTCTCTGGGTATAAACTTGGCTTTCATCTTTGTGACCATCCTATCCCATTTTTTGATTATTTTCTTGCCTTTGCAATGCCTGTCAGCCTGTAGTGCATCCCACCACAGTGTTGCATGTCCTTTCATCCTTGTGATAG
>JASDQU011377773.1:11572-24135 GCA_032191745.1 Picea mariana | reverse complement strand
GAAGATCTTACCTCGTTGAGATTGATGGTTCGCTATGTGAACATTCTTGCAAGTACAATATGTTAGAAACTGTAATTGTCCTTTCACTTTTTCTCCGAGCACAGTTCGTCAACACTAATAATATGAATCTTGTAGCTGCACATAGTATATAATATGAAACCTGAAACTTGGAGGAGTATAATATGAAACGCCAAAAACACAGATAAATAAATAAACTAACATTAAATTGAAAATTTTTAATTGAACGCATAAATTGAAATCATAATTTTATTTAAATAATTTGAAATTGATTTAAGTCATAAATTTTAATCGAATTCACAATTTAAATTGAAGCCATAACTTTAAATAGAGTGCATAAATTAAAATCAAAACTTAAAATTTAATGCATATAAAACATAAAAACATAAATTGAAATTGAACAGGCTAAATGTGGCACACTGAACGTTTCACATTCATATGAAATGCAGGAAATGGCTTCACCACACGGCACACTTCACATTCATATGAAACACAGGAAGTGGCTTCACCACAGGGCATGCTTCACATTCATATGAAACGTAAAAAGTGGCTTCACCACACGACACGCTTCACATTTATAAAACGTTGTCCAAAATGACACCGATCGGCCATTTAAAATGTATTTCCATTTTTCGTTTTACAGTTTTGAGAATGGCGCAATGGATGTTTAATACGCCCACACAAAGAACTTCACATCCACGCGCCCGCCCTGGTAAAAAAATGACGGCGCATTTTAAAACACACAGAAGAAACGACAAAGTAGATACTGACAGTTCACAATCCACGCGGCCACAAGAGGCTATAAGCATCCGCCCATGAACAATAATTTTTGTTGTTATTTCTTAATCATTGAACGTGGCAATCTGGTAGTGATCAAGTAATTTTTTAATCTTATTTAGTAAATGTGAAAAAGTAATCACATAAACGTACGTCTTTTTAAATGAGCGGAAGTTAATTTATCAAAATCTCATCCATTGATTAGAGAGGACTACGAAGAATATGCCAGCATCTTCAATTGCCAAACCTAAGATTGAAATTTATGATTAAAAGGTTAATTAATACACCGATTCCAATAAGGGGATGCCTATCAGCGTAATAAAAGAAAGGGAAGAACCTTACATCCAGTTACCCATCATTGATGCATTTTTTCTCAAAATTCAAATTGAAACCTATGGAAAAACATTCATTACTCTTACAAATTCACCTAATTTTGCAATATGAATAAAGACTCAACTAACTGTCGTATAGAAATACAGGGAATCAAACCGATGGACGTTTTTTGCAAATATATTGAAGGATGAGAGATGAGCAAAACTCTCATGTTGTCCTTTAATATGTGCCTATGGGACCTGAGCCAGGCCCGCGAGGGAGCTGGTGCGATGTCACGTTGTCCTTTAATATGTGCCTATGGGACCTGAGCCAGGCCCGCGGGGGAGCTGGTGCGATGTCACGTTGTCCTTTAATATGTGCCTATGGGACCTGAGCCAGGCCCGCAGGGGTCTGGTGCGATGCCGCGGGCCTGGTCCAGGTCCCATGGGTGCCCATGGGACCTGGGCCAGGCCCGTGGGGGGACTGGCGCGATGCCCGACATCGCGCCAGCCCCCCCCACGGGCCTAGACCAAGTCCCATTGGCTCCCACAAGACCTAGCCCATGTCCTATTTTATTGAAATAACATCGCACCATACCATCGTGATTATTAATGACAGGTCAAACTCCTTACCTGTCTGTCGCCCCAAAATAATTGTTCTTTCAGATCTTGTCAACATAAATTTATTCTTCAAATGATCAACTCACCGTTGTGAAAAATCGATTATTGATTGTACTTTTGAACTATCTGTCAGTCGCGTCTCCACCTTCTGCGTCTGAGAGTTTACAGTTTAAAGACACTTAAATATTATAAAATTTCTTAAAAGAGAATCTTTGGATTTGGGGAATTTTAATCTCCATGATTTCTTTTGACTGTCATTTATTAAATCTAAACTTCGTTCTTAATCAAATCTTAACCACATCCAACCATGAGATTTCCTTTATTTACTATAAACTACGATGGAATAAGATTTTGGGATGGGCGTCGTTGCATCGATGGCAACGTAATGGCTATTGGAATTGCGCTGTATTCAATTACAATATTATCCATCTATTTAATTATATATATATTATAGGGCAAAGCTATATGTTATCCCGGTGAAACCTTACGGATGAAATGTTAAAGTGGAGTATTATACTAAAATTGGTAAATTAATCTTAACATTCCTGATGTATATTATCCATTTGTGTGAATCGACACTTAGAAAATTTCCTTATAACTTAATTTTAATTAAACTAGAGTCGTAGAGTCATAGCAATTGAGATATGTGGAATATAGATTATTTAATGTTAAAATAATTCTATCGTAGACATTTTAATTAAACTAACTGTTTAATTTTTACAATTTTATATTGAATTGTTTTACTAAATGGTTTTCTTTTGGGTAGGAATCTTGGTTTTTTTAAATAAATTTTAATTTTTTTTGTAATTTTAATGCGTTCTAATTTATTTTTGTCAATTATTTTTTAAATTTTGTATTAAAATTTTAATTTTAGGTTTTTTAATTTGACATCTTTTTATATATATTTTTTTATTTTGGGGTTTTTTTTGACATTTTTAATGTTTTTTTGACTATAATTATTTTTTTTTTTCTTTTTTTTAATTTTTTCTCATTTTCTATTACTTTAGATATATATATTTTTAATTTTATGGTTTTTTTAAGTCTCTAATTTATTAAGTTTTTCTTCAATGGTTTTTTTTAATATAAATTTATTTTAAATATTTTTATTTTTATTTTTTTTAATTTCAATTCATTTTGTTTCTTAATTTTTTTAGTTTTTAATTGATCCAAAACAATGAAGTATATATTTTTGGTAAATATTTAAAAATAGTGTTATTTAATTACAATTATTTTCTATGTATTGAAGTAAAGGTAAAACAATGTATTAAAAATGATATTTTCCACTATATTTAAAAAGTATGGAACCATAGTTTTATTAAGGACACATAATTACATGAAAAAACTTAATTTAAAAAAAAAAATGGTGTACAACATTTTTAACATTGGACGGAGCATGGAAATATGATTAAAAATACAACTGAATAAAAATAAAATAAAAATAAAAATGGAAAAGTTTGAAAATAGATGAAAAAACACACTTGAGAAAAAAATAAAAAATAAAAAATTTCAACAATTTGAAAATAAATGAAAAAACAAGCATTTAAAAACAAAAAAGTGGAAACCTTATGTATCAGAAAAATTAAAATATCAAAAAACCACCTAAAATGGGAGGGGGGTGCTACCGGTAGCACCATTTTAAAAAACAGGGTAAAAAACTTGACCCCCCAAAAAACGAGAACTCTGTAGAGTTCTCGTTAAGTTGGTAACTATGTTCAAGGTGTGCATCGAGAAAACGAATGCCAGGTGGGCGTAAGGAGTTTTCTTTTCCAAAAAAATTCTTGAATCTAAGTTATTTGAAATCTTAGGAGCACTAAGAGTGTGTGAGAGTGGACTTGTTCTAAGTCTGTAAGCTCAGAAGAGAAAGCGCAAGAAGAACGCGCACAAAGAAAACCTTTCAAGGTTTCTGAGTTGACAAAGCTCATGAGGGGAAGAGTTTCTATAACGCAGACGAGACCCAAAGGAACTGGGTTCGCAAGAGGAAGAGTCGAAGGTCGAGACCTGTGAGACTTGGAAAATCTTCTAAGTCAAAAAGCCAAGAAATATCAGAAGGAAGAGAACAATTGTCATTGGATCATCACTGGGAAAAAAGATCCGGACAATTGAATCTACATCCATGCAGCAGGAGGAGAGCACATAAGGAGGTCAGATCTGGACCGTCAGATCTAGCACCAAGGACCAATAGTCGTCGGATCCAGGAGAAGGTGTGAGGGGTTTAATCCCTGGGAAGCCACACAGAAGGGTAGAGCGGATGGCAAAAACTTCGAGGGAGAAGTGTTGAGTTGTCGTGAGTCATCGGATACAGAAAAGGCAAGTGACATTTAAACCTCGTAATAACAGAAGGAAGAGGACTCTTCAAGTCCCGAAAGCATCAGGACTGTCCATTTTAGAGGACAGGTGGCAGAGATCTGGATCATTTCAAGAATTCAGGATTCGTGAGTTTGGAAGGCGAACCAAATTCTTGGTTTTGCGAAGTCCCGAGTTACGAGGAGTAGGGAACGATATCCATACCCTTGGATCCAAGCCACGGGAAAACCATTGAATCAGAACCTTCGTGTGGTATTGTGTATCAAGGGTTCGGGGGTTGAAAGAACTTCTTTTCGACTACGAACTAGCAAAGTGCCAAGTGTTGAGAGATCGTATGAACACATGGCACATCTGTTAGGTGGGGACCGCATGGTTGACATGTGGCATAACAACAAACACCCAGAGAAAGGTGGAAGTAGGTGACAGGTGGTGGAAACATGACACCTTGGAAGGAGACAACCCATCACTAACCTTTCATGTTTTGGGCTTTCACAAAGGAGGAGAAAGAGGGTTCAACACTCCAACTCGCGAAGTCGGGAGTTGCGAGTAGTTCTAAAGTAACCAACCCATCGCTGACTTATTGTGCTTTGGGATTTCGCAAAGGAGGAGCATGAGGGTTCAACACTCCAACTCACGAAGTTGTGAGTTGCGAGTAGTGCTAGCACTTAGCCCTAGCCAGTTGTTATGTGTGGAAGGTGCTAACAAGGAAGAGCCATACCCATATCACATATTGGGTATCGACGTTTGGAGAAAGAGGAGTCAAGGGTATTCGACTCACGAACTCGTGAGTTGCGAAAGGCGCTTGTGCTAAGGCTATGTTGTGATCACATGTAGATGTAAGGCTCATTCCTGGTGTTAAGTTACGTAGGGCAGGTTTTCCTAAAGGACCTGTGGATTCCTTCAAAGGGTTCTAGCAGGAGCCCGAACAACCATTTCGACTTAGAAGAAGATCGATCCAGAGACCGGGAGGTTGCAGAACCCTGCTGATGTAGGGGGTCTACATCACTAACCCTAGGAGATGAAGCACCAAAATTCATGTGGGCCCTGATGGGGTAAGTTGGTACATCAACTTCCCGTGGTCACAACTTTTGCATACAATCTTCATTTTAGCCTCACAATATCCCATTGGAAATTCCTATTCAAGGACTAAAAATTATGCCATCACACTTTCACTTTGTCTACATTGGGATTATGTAGGGCCAAAAAATGTTGTTTAGGGCATCAAAATAACCCGAGAAGTTTAGGACCCGAAAAGATAGAAACAAAACTGCTAAGACAAAAATTGTAAATACCAAGAAGAAAGTTGTATGTGAGCCATTCAGAAGAGGTGGATGGCTACTAGTATCCACCTAGATCAATCCTCCCTCCTTATGAAGCAATGGTCTCCATTTCATTGAGTTCCCCCATCAAATGAGGAAACATCTATTCAATTTTGCCTCAGGTGAGCCACTTGCCTTGGTCCAAGAGGTGCCATGATTTCAAAAACCGATAAAGATGAAGCTTCTATTAGTGATTTCCCTTGACCTATCTGTCAATGATATGATCAGTGGATTCTTGTTCCATGCAGTTAGGCTTGATCTCTGTTGGTGTTAATTGTTCTGTTATCTTAGAGGCTTCCAATAAGGGTGGAAAATATGGTGGAAGGAGGTCCACATTAAACAATAGGTGAAATGCAAGGAAGGGGGGAATGTTGAGCTCAAAATCATTTTCACCCGAAGCCTTGGTGGCGGTGTAATTTCCATAGCGGAGTGGAAGAATATTTAGATAGGTTTCTGTAAGGTGTTCTTTCTGCAAGTGAAACCAAAGTTTATCTCCCACCTGAAACTTGTGTGGCACCTAGTGTTGATCATGGCATTGCTTGTATACTTAGCATTGGACTTCTCTAAAATATCCTAAACATGTTGGCAGCTGTGTTGGATTCGTTCAATGAACCAGGTGGATTTTTCAGTTTCATTTTGCGCATGGGATGATTTTTCATGTCTGGATGCAAGGGGTAGTGCAACATCCATGGGACCCAATGGTTGAAATCCCAACCCTACCTAAAAGGGGTTGTGGTTGGTTGAGATATGTATGGCTTATTGTAACTATGTTGAAAATAGGGAAGACTGTCATCCCATGTGAATGGACACTTGGAATTGTACATGCACAAGATATGCATGATCATCCTATAGACGACTTCAATTTGGCCATTCTTTTGTGGGTGGAAAGTCATGGATTTGGTGAGCTTGGTATCCAATCGTGACAAATGGATTGACCATAATGTGTTGAGGAACCAGTTTTTTTTATCAGAGATGATGGTTTTTGGTATTCCAAATTGTACCCATACTCATTCGATGAATATATTGGTAGTGGTGTCCATTGTGATGCTCTTCTTCCAGGCGACCAGAATCACCATCCTGGAAATCAATCAACCACTATGAAAACAATGTCATTTTCCTTTTTGGTGGAAGGAAGGAACAACATGTAGTCCATTGAGATGGATTACCAGGGCATGTTTGGAGTAGGTAGAGGGGTGTACATGCTTTGTTTCTTAATGGTCGGTTTGGAAATGGGTTAAGCCATGTGTTAGGATATTTAGACACTTAGGATTTAGTTCTACTTGGTCTAATCTGTCATTAGGTAAAAGTGTGTTTCTTAGTGTGTTTCTTTAGTATGCATTAGTATGCATTTGTAGTTAGGAAATCCGACGGTCATGATATGTTCCCGACATAGAGTGATCCGACGATTAATACTCTCCTCAATATTAATGATCATTAATCTGTAGCTTAACACCCGATTGTTCCATGATCTCTATTTAAAGAGAAATTAGGGTGATTTTCCGATAATCGATTGTGAGAAACTCTCTTGTAAAATATCTCTGTAATCTTTTTCTTTTGCATTAAGAAACCGTTCCAAGTGGTCGCATTGGTTGGGGTCGTGGATGTTTCCACGTAGGTATTTTACCACATGAAAACATTGGTGTGTTGATCTTAGATATGTTTATGTGAGTGGTTACTGAAAGTGTTCATCCTTTGTTGGAATACCTATGTTTTCGAACATGGTATCAGAGCTTATCTGAAGACCCGCTCCTATTATAGATCGAGATCGTGAAGCCGAGTTTCCTCATCTCCATTTTTTTTCATTTTCGTACATTTATAGGCTGAGAGAACCATTCCATTGTTTTCGGAGTACTCATTTCATTCAGGAACACTTTTCATTTCACTCGAAAAGGTTTTTTTTTGCCCAAGATACGTCCATTACAGACAGATCTGGAGCAAAAACATTTTCTTGTGTGAAAAGTGTTTTTTTGACCATGCTATCCAAGGCTATCTTCAACAACAACAACACCCCCAGTTCTCGTTTTGAACATTACAATATGTTTTTCTAGACCATTTGGTTAAAATTTTCCTTATTAAGTAAGCAGTCTTGAGTTCAAGTCTTTCTTTTGTTACTTTTTTTGAAAAAGTTCATGCTAAAATTGTAAAGTGTATTTCACTTCAACTAGAAAACTAAATCACTATAAGTAGCTTTAATATTTTATTTTAGAGTTATTTATTTTTCATTCAACTTTTCTGTTATAAAGTAACTTCATTGTAAAAGTGATCCCCACTTCTCTTTATAAAATTGGGTCAGTTCATAAGGCAGCTTACACTATCACGTGATCATTTGGTTACCGTTTATGCCTTTTTTTTAAAGGGCATAACTCTCACATCCGAAGTCTATTTTCCGTGTTATTTTTTTTAAAACCGCATAAATTTTTGAGCGCTTTCCATCCAGATCATCAGTTTCAGGTTTTAAATCCATATTATCTAGATATTTAATATGTCTTGTACAAGTAATTTTTTTCTTACCAACACCAACTACTTCCAATGGAAATCTCATATGGAATATTTATTAAGAAGTAAAGGCTTGTACCGGATTACCTTGGGAAAGGAAAAAGAAATCAATGATGATGATAAGAAATAAAATGGTCTAATGTGAGTGATGAAGCACGTGGACTAATTGGAATGTCCCTCTTTCCTAATTTAAGGTACCACCTTCAAGCAATCGATGACCCCAAAGAATCTTGGGAAAATATTGAATCTATGTTTGGTAAACTCGATATTATTCGAGCACAACAATTAGAAAATCAAGTATTGACCTTGAGTCCAAGTGAATTTGTTTTCCTTGGATAATATCTATCTAGTTTTAAAACACTTACAATTTATGTGAAGAATGTAAGATAAAAATGGAGGAAGAGCATTGCATCTATCTTATTCTTTCTAAGATAGGTAGTGCATATTCTGTGTTTGTATATACCTTTTATTCCATGAGAGAGGCTCTAGGGAAAGCTTATGAAAAACATACTCTTGAGTCCTCTTGTGCTGCTTTGATTAGAGAGGAAGATAAGCTTGTACAACTTGGAGTGATCAACATTGTAGGTACCTCCAACAAAGCCTTAGTTTCCCAACAGAAAGATAAACCAAAGTATCCAAAGAAGAAACATCGTCACCACGAAAACAAGAAACACAAGGGTCCCAAACCCACTCAGGCAGCTTCAACTCCTAATGGTGACAAAGGGGAAAAATATAAAATTAAGAATACTAACAGACATTGCAAATTTTGTGATAAATATGGCCATGATGAGTCCAAATGTTTCAAGAACATGGCATCTTTAGAAGCAACGATGAAGAAGCACAACATCATTATTGATTCTACTTCTTCTTCTTCTTATCATGGACATGCACTTTCTGCTTTTGGTTTCTCCTTCAATACAAATTCTACTTCTACTTCTACTTTTGATCAGTGGCTTATTGATTCAAGAGCATCTTATCATATGGCTAAGGATAAAGCCATATTTTTTTCTCTAAATGAATGTAACACCAAGAAAATATATTTTGGTGATGATAGATCTCTTAGTGTTGTAGGATCTAGAACAATTCAAGTAGATAATGGTCATTTCAATGATGTATTATGTGTTCCAAGTCTTTCTTGTAACCTTCTATCAATATATTAAATCACTCATTTAGATGAGGTAAAACCGTAGAGTTTTCACCTCACCAGGAGGTAATCCAGGATCTAAAAGATCCTAAGCATGTTGTTGCAATTGGAATTGTTGATGATATTACTAGGTTGTACAAGTTTGACAACTTTGGGTCATCATCTTTTTCATAAGTTTTTGTTGCTCATAGCGATGACTTGAGAAAACTTTGGCATGAGTGGTTTGGTCAACTAAACTATCGCTCATTGCAACAACTATGTAATCAACAGATGGTAGTTGGTCTTCTTCCTGTTTCATGCAGAGATGGTGTTTGTTCCAGTTATGTTCTCGACAAACATCATCGGGACAATTTTGACAAGCATGCCTCTTGGCATGCTTCGGGCCCTTTGCAGCTTGTTCACAGTGATTTGTGTGGTCAATTTTTTTCTCCTTTTTTTGGGTGCAAGTATTTCTTAACTTTCATTGATGATTTTTCCAGACGTACTTGGATTTAGTTTTTAAAACTTAAGAGAGAAGTTTTTGACAAGTTTTTTCCTACAAGGCCCTTGTAGAAAAGAAATATGGACATCAAATTCAAAAGTTGAGAACAGATAATGGAGGCGAATATGTGAACAATAATTTTATAAGTTATTGCACTACACATGGCATCCAAATGAAACACATTGTTCCATATACACCACAAAAAAATGGTGTTGCTGAGAGAAAAAACCACACATTAGAAGAAATGGCTAATTGTATGATCCAATATAAGGGATTAAATCTAATGTATTGGGTAGAAGCAATCAACTGTGAAAATTAATTAGTCAATCGCACTCCCACAAAGTCTCTTAAAAATATAACACCAGAAGAAGCTTGGACTAAAATTAAACCATATGTAAGTCACTTTCGTGTATTTGGTAGTATAGCATGGGCTCACATTCTTGATGAGAAAAGGAAAGAATTACAGCCTAAAAGTGGGAAGTGTATATTTGTTGGTTATTCTGAAGATGTCAAAGGTTATATACTTCTTCAACCAAATTGTAATGAAATTATTCTTAGATGAGATGTTAAATTTGATGAAAATATCTTGGCCTGCGAGCCTGATTCGACAATTGTGCCTTCTTCGGCCTGCAATCCATATTCAATGTTTGTGCCTTCTTCTATTCCTATTATGGTTTATTCTTGAGATGATGACAGTGAGGATGAAAATCCACCTCTTCCTGCTCACCTTCCTCTAGATGAGTCCTTTGAAACTAAACTCGCACTAGTTCCACCGCTTCCTAGATGGGTCTGTTCAACATGAGAAGAAGTTGGTGATCTTGTCGGTGATCCTTCATATCAGCGTCAAACACGTTCACAGTTCCAGCAAGCCTCTTCTATTTTGGATCAAGTTTCATAGACTTATGATCCAAAGACATTTGCAGAATCTTCAGGTCATCCAGATTGGGATACAACAGTGAATGGAGAGTATCGTTATTTAATGGAAAACGATACTTGGGATCTTGTACCTCTTCCAAAAGGAAGAAAACTTGTCAGATGTAAATGGGTCTACATAACTAAGTATACATCATATGGATGTATTGAAAGACACAAGGCTCAGTTAGTTGCCAAAGGATTTTCCCAAGTTGAATTCATTGATTATAATGAAACATTTCCCCCTGTAGCCAAAATGAATTCCATCTGCCTTGTTATTTCCCTTGTTGCCTCACATAAATGGGAGGTCCATCAGATGGATGTTAAATATGCCTTCTTGCATGGAGATTTGAAATAATAAATCTACATGGAACAACCTCCTACCTATGTCCAGAATGACTATAGCATTGTTTGTCACCTTAAGAAATCTCCCTGAGCTTGGTATGCCAAAATGGACAACTTTCTTATTGACACCAGATTCTCTAGATGTTATTTTGATCTAATGTCTATACTAATAAAGTAGGAAGCCATCTCATAATCCTTGTTCTTTATGTTGATGACCTTATCCTTACTGGTAGTGACTAAAAACTTTTAAACCATGTGAAAACCATCCTTGAGAAGAAATTTGAGATGAAAAACTTAGGTTTTTTGCACTATTTCCTTGGACTCCAAGTTTTTCAAACCAATGAAGGAATGTTTCTTTCCCAGTCTAAGTACGTCCGTGACTTTCTTCATCGCTTTCACATGGATGATTATAAACCATCCCCTTCTCCTTTCCAGTCTATATTCAAGCTTACTTCCGCCTGTACTTCTCCCGAATTTGATGCAACCTTGTACCGTTAGTTAGTTGGTAGCCTCTTATACTTGACTCACACTCGTCTTGATATTTCCTTTGTTGTTGGTCTTGTTTCCCGGTATATGCAGACACCCCATGAAATCCATTGGAAGGAAACTAAAAGGATACTTTGTTATGTCTGTGGTACAATTCAGTTCGAGTTACATTACAATTTAGAGGGGACTCTTTTATTGTTTGGTTTCTGTAATGAACCTCAAAATTTGTCATAATTTTTTTTTTAAGGGACATTAATCTCCGATTTTCATTGAATAATTTCGTAGATCATATGAAGGAATATTATTTCCTTATTTCCTATCCTAAATATCTATGAGGTAATTTACGTGCCACATGAAGACACTACCACACCAGTCTAACTTACTTTAAGTAGCACAGGTTCTATCCTTCCCTTCATACTCAAACCACACCCATTTATATGTATAAATAAAAAAATAGGCAGTATGCCAAGCTTAGGATTTCTATCCCCTTTCTCTCCCTTAGCTGAGGGTTCCCATGTTGGCACGTGAGACTAAATAATTGTCCTTGGGGTAAAATTCATACAAAAAATATAAGGGGAAGGAGTCAGGACTATGTCCCTTACCCTGGGTTGACTTGATCTTAACTAAACATTATATTGACGAAGTCCAATGAACTATGGTTTAACTAAAGTGAATGGTTAGTATGGTGTATTCCAATTCACCATATTGGGAATGGGATTAAAAACGATTTCATAATTTTCTTGATGTGGAAGAGATGGTCTTCTGTCAGGCAAAATTAAGACTCTGCATTATCATTAAATGATAGTCCTATATTATATGAATTACAATGTTCTCACTTGGCCTTCATCAAATCGAGATGCGCCAACTCTATTCTTATCACATGGTCCAGCTATCCCTCGTACTCTTAGCATTTACATCGTGTATTTAGGGTTCGTCAAGGGTTTAATGTGTTTACTCTTTCATTGTGGAATCGCCTCGAAGAGATCTGTGTAATGTCTCTCAGATGTAGGTTGTCGCAAAAGGGTTAACAGGAACCAGAGGCCGTTATCACATTCTACCCTTCCTGGTAAGCACTCGTTTTCTATACTTCTGGTTGTTAAGGTGACTAGGCTCTCTGTTATAGTGAAAGAACCCTCGTACACATATTCCCCATTTATTTTTACTTTGATTCTCCCATTAAAGTTGTTCTGTATAACTGTCATGAGGTAAATCCTGTTTTCTGGGCGAGTAGAGTCTTTTTATGGGCTTAATTTCCGACTTCTGGGAAGGTACTAGCACCTTGTTCCGTTACCCCGATTCTAGATACCATACCCTGCTAACAAAATAAATCCTATGCTTTGTACTGTATA
>JASDQU011377773.1:0-11105 GCA_032191745.1 Picea mariana | reverse complement strand
CCAGATATGTGCGCAGAGAAAATGTCGGCCTGCCCTATGGCTTGAGTTAAGTATTATTCTAGGCTGAACTATTTTGATTACCTTCATTCTACTGAAGTTTATCATTCAACTTGAATATATAATTTGTAATGAGTACTAAAGCAAACCTTCAAAATCATTGCAGGGTTTCAACCACGTACAAGTATGGGTGCGGGATTTCATCAAGGTGAACAAGGTATTCGAGTTCCCTTATAAAATCTTCGGGGTTCCAGTACTTTGAAGGATTCAACTTTAGTTCATATTTAAAGTAGTTTGGAAGTTACATCTGATTTCTTGTAATGGTCGGAAAATGAAACAATGGAAGATTTGCAAGTATTCTGTGTATCCTGGGCAGTTTGCCATGTGTAATAACTCCTTTGGAGATTACTTTACAGGCCCTCTCCATACCTAATTAAGTAAAGGAAAGATTGTTGGATAAAATTTTTATTCGCCCTTCTATTTTTCTCCTATACACAAAAAAGATTGGTTATCAGGGTTGTTGTCGTAACTTGCATATCCAGTATCAGAATTTATATCTTCCTCATTGTCAATTTTGATTTAACAAGGATAGGATTGGAAGTCCGATTTTACTTAATATATTATTACTGTACTCCTTCACTTACAGGTTGTAAGGATATGCCCATGTGCAAATGACTACATCTTTTAAATTTCATTTATACTGTAGGTAGACACACATTGGATTATAATATGGATAGTTGAGAGGTTTTCAGATTTTGTATTTAGTATTTCAATCATATAGATGCAATTACCTGTCCAATGGAACAAATTTATTACTTTAAACAAGATAGGAACAGGTCTATATATGAATATGTATTTTCTTTGTATGATTGGGCAGTTCCACTGATGTTAGGTTTGCACCTGTACATTTAAAGGCTTCCAGAATTATGTTTAGTATTTCAAAATTAAATACTATTTAGATATTAATTTATCTATCTATGAAATCACATGCCTTAGTAGAGATTTTTAATGACTCCAAAATATTTAACTAGTTCTGGTTGTATAATTACAAATAGACAATTTTATTGTGAGTATGGATTTAAATCTGGCAGGCTCGAAACTAGACATAAGTATGCATATCTAATCACATTCCTTCAAATGAGAAAAAGGCTCTTGATTACATTGTCTGCATACAAAGCTATCTTCCATATAGCCACATGATCTATCGATAATTTCCATAGCAGTAGGGTTTCGTTCCGATTTGGAGTGTTGGTCTGTACAGGTTGGAGACAATACAGGTCTTGAATACATTGTCTACATATAATATTAGACTAATTTGATACTTCCAGAATTCGTATTTTGTTTCCGCTTGATTACTTCATACACAGTGGTTTTTACTACATAGTTCGCCATTTATATTTTGTCCCTACCACAGATGGATTAATCAAGCGTTTTATCAGTCCTTCATTATAATCATAAAAATAGTATTATTCCACTAATAGAAATCTTGTTGAGATACTATAGATGTAGTTTTAACCAACAAAATTATTTCCACAAGTAATCTACAACAACTCTTTAATTGCATCTAATACCTATGACTACAAGAAATCCATTAGAATGGAAACACATACAATCATTTCAATGGTACAAATTTGGTAAGGAAATTAGAGAGTACATATCTGAAATGGTTGCTGGAAACAAAGGGAACAACCACATTCCTCCCAACCTTAGAATAGGGAAGCCAAATCACTTGCCTGGTTCACCCCCTAGCCTGACCATGAATCCATGAGGGAAAACTTGAAATCTCAACTCCCACAATGTTCCTCCATCTCTGTAGTCCTCTCCTTGCCTCATACTCAATATTTAGTGTTCATAACAACAAGTATACAGTAGTTTTCTTTCCCGCATACTAGGCAGTGTCCTACCTCCTCACATATGCTCTTTATCCAAAATATTTTTTCCCAGGTCTTTCTTCCCTCCCTTGGGAATTTTTGCAGCTTTCTAAATCCCTGATTTTCAAGGGATGTCAATGGCCAAATCCCTGATTTTCCACTTGTAACAATCATCCCGGAGGTAGTTCTAACATGTTCCCCACTGATGGATTCATGGTCAGCTAAATTTAACATGGTTGTTCCATTTGTCCTCCTGCAATAATTAATACAATATTTTGTTTACATACTAGTGTTATAGTCAAATAGACTATTGGGTCAAATCATGTCTCTTACCAACAGTCATAATAATTAATTACAATTTGTTAAATTTGAAATTCATAATTTCCATAAATGAAAAAAAAATTCCAAATTCGAATTTACTAAAAACAGAATAATTTTCTAACAAATTTTGAATTTCAAAAATAATTTATTTTGGGGGATGTCACAGTTTCACTGATTTAGATTGGGTCGACAACCCTAATGATCAGAATTCTACTGCAGGTTATGTTTTCAACCTTGGTTCAGGACCTGTCACTTGGGCCTATAGGAAATGACATGCTATTGTGCTTTCTTCAGTAGAAGCATAGTACCAAGCAACAGTAAATGCAAGTCAACAAGCCTTGTGGTTTTGACAAATCCTTTTAGAGTTTGGGTTCTAGCAGCAACATTCAACCATCCTTTGGTGTGACAATCAAAGTTCCATCAAGCTCACCAAAGACCCAATTCAACATCAATGTAGCAAACACATCGAGCTACACATGCGCTTCATCAAAAATCCCATTCATGATCAAGTTATTGAAGTGTTCTTTTGTCCTATAAAAGATCAAGTTGCAGACATTTTAACAAAGTCTCTTACAAAACTGAAGTTTTCCAAACTTTGATCTATGTTAGGAGTTCAGGAAGTTTTCATGAAGGGGGGATAGGATCTAATGCCTCCTTCCTTCTCTTATTATGTCACCTTGTAAATCCTCCAATCCTATCCCAATTTGTTCTTAAGGGGGGATGTTAGGATATTTAGACACTTAGGAATTAGTAAGATCTACTTGGTCTAATATATCGTTAGGTAAACCTGTGTTTTGTAGTGTGTTTCTTTAGTATGCATTATTATGCATTTGTAGTTAGGAAATCTGATGGTCATGATATGTTCCTGACATAGAGTGATCCAACGGTTCATACTCTCCTCGATGTTAATGGCCATTGATCTGTGGCTTAACACCCGATTGGTCCATGATCTCTATTTAAAGAGCATGGAGGGTCATTTGTCGATGATCGATTGTGATAAAATCTTGTGTAAAGTATCTCTGTAATATTTTTCTTTTTCATTAATAATCTGCTCCAAGTGGTCGTGTTGGTCGGGGTCGTGGATGTTTCCCCATAGGGATTTTACCACGTGAAAACATTGGTGTGTTGATCTCATATCTTATTATGTGAGTGGTTACTGAAGGTGTTCATCCTCTGTTTGAATACCTGTGTTGTCAAACACCATGCATGACCTGATATATTTACTGACATCATGTCGGAGTCTCAACCAATAGAAATGTTGTTGCGGCACAACCACTATCTTTTCTAAGATGAAGTCTGCTACCACCCGACTGTAGTGATCTTCCCAAATCATCTTCGCTCGCTCGCTTGATGGAACTCAAATATGGACGATATGGCACAACAACCCATCCTGCATATGAAAATCAGTGACAACAATGGTTGTGCCCAACATCTATTAGTTAGTGGCGAAATCAGTATTTCACTCATAGAGTTGGGGACATCTAACGGTATCATGTTTGTAGGAGTGTATCACTATGGTTAGTGTGACAAATGAAGGTCGATTGAGGCAGTCAGTGACATTGTTGGTGATCCATGTCTTATAATTGATGTTGAGATGAAACTCCTTCAAGTATGTGGACCACTGGTGATGGATTTTATTCTGCAATTTGTCTTGTGTCTACATGAACTACGAAGGCTTATGATCAGTGTGTATGGTTGTCTTCTTCCCAAGAATGAAATTCCTCCAGTGGCCGAAGGATTTTATAATGGAGTACTTATGGATATTATATGATAGCTTATCACTATGATAGGACACAAGATGTCCATGTTGAGTGATAACTATTCCCACAACGTAGTCTGAAGCATCTATCTCAATCTCAAAAGGTTGTTGCAAGTTGGGTAGTGAGAGCATTAGGTTTGAGCACAAGAACTACTTCAAATCATCGAACGCTTTTTGTTACGACTATCCCCACATCAATTCTTCCTTTCCACTTCCCTTGGCCACTTGGATAAGGCCCCATACAATGTGGGAGAATCCCAACACGAACCTCTAATAGAAATTGGAAATGCCTAAGAGACTTTGAAGCTGAGTGAGTGTTGTTCAGGCTGTCTAGTCATAGATGACCTAGATCTTGGTTGGATCGACATGCACTCCATGCTCATAAAAAATGTAGCCTAGGTACTATATCTTGTTCACGGTGAATGAGCATTTTTCCAAATTTTCATATAGCTTGTGTTGCCAGAGAGTGTGCAAAAATTGTTGAATGTGTTGTAAGTGTTCTGCCCAATTCTTGTTGAATATGATGACATCATCAAAATACACCACCACAAAAGAATTAGTGAAACACCACAAGATATCATTCATCATATGCATTAAAGTTGTTGGGAATTTATTTAATCCAAATGACATGACCAACTACTGAAAAATACCTTCTTTGGACTTGAAGGCAATCTTCCATACATTGTTCTACTCTATTAGGACCTAGTGGTAGCCAGACTTCAAATCAATATTACTAAATTAGTTGTCCAATTTGATCTAGTCAAGGAGATCATAGATTCATGGAATTGGATACTGGTTCCTAACTGTGATCTTACTTAGGGCCTAGTAATAAATGCATATTCATCAAGATCCATCTTTCTTCTACACAAGCATGATTGGGCTTCCTCAAGGTGATGATATTGGGTGGATGTACCCCTTTTTTATCAGCTCTTGGATTTGGTGCTTGATTTCCTCATTTTTAGGCAAAGAGAGGTGATAGATTGACCCATTAGGTACCAGTGAGTCGGGGGTCACATTAATTGAGTGCTTGAACTGATAGTGCAGAGGTACCCCAATGGGTGAGGAAAAGATGTCCTTGTATTTTTCCATGACCTTATCCACTTGCTTATGTTGCATGGAGAGACCCGTCATGGAGGCCATGGTTTTGGTTGCAAGCTTCCGCTCACTTTGAGTGCAAATCATTAAGAATATAAGCTCCTCAGTCTGAGAGATGACCTTCCGTCATTGCTTGGCAGAGATCAAGGAAATGGTAGTAGATTGGACTACCTCTGGTATCCTGTATAATTTCCTGTCCAAAGTAATAATAACACTATTAGTCCTAGACTTATATGAAACATGAAGTTTCCATAAATAAGGTTGGCCCAAAATAACATCACAAATGTCAAGGGGGGTGACACCACACAATACCTCATATTTGAAGGGCTTAACATCATAAGCCAAGAGACATTGTTGGTTGACGCAGAGATTGTTCCCTTGGCGGAGCCATCCGAATGTGCGCGACTCTTTTTGTGGTGTTGCTGGCAAAGCCAAACACTTGATGAACTCTGTTGATATGAGGTTCTTTTGCCTACTTCTATCAATAATCAATTGGAGTGGAGAATCCTTCACCCACACATGTGAATGAAATAGGCGCTCACCTTCCTCTGGTTCATCAAGTTCACTAGGTCGACCCTGGTGGTGGTAGAAATGGTGGAAATGTGTTATGTATCAATGATATGTCTCCCTTTTTTTAGTTATGACTCAAATTCAAATCCTACATCTAATTCAAATAATTTCACCTTGTCCACCAATGACTGCTTTAAGCAGAATTCAATGGTGTTATGCCAGGGGCTCTTATGGAACTCTCACCATTTCCCAGTATCTTTTTTTTCTCCCCATTGTACTTCTTCATTTGTGATTTTGACTGGTTGTCTTGAGGCTATCCATCCTTGATATGCCATTTTTTCTACGGTTTGGGTCCACCTTTTCACTTCTTATGCTCTGAGAGGTTTGCAAAACCAAACTTCTGTGTCTTTTGTTTAATCTTCTTCTCGATTTTGATAGCATATCGATAGGTTGCGCCCAAGGATGAAATGTATAGAAAATCTATTTATATCTAGATGTATCTATGCATACTTATGCTGTACTTGAGCACTAGATGTCTCTTAGAGTATTTGATACCCTTTTTGGTGTGGAAGGTATGGAATACATTGGTTAACTATGGCACTGCTTGACCCTATTCATGTCGCATTATGGTCTATCTTGTATATAAGTATTCATAACTTCCAACACGGTAGTATTTTTCCTTAATAAAATCCTTGAAGGAACCCAAAGTATGTGTAACTACAAATAATGTATATCCCTATGTTTCCTTTTTCTCATAGAAAATCTCCCACCAATATTTGACATGGGGGACAACCTTGAGGAGTACAAATGTAATATTTTCTCTACCAGAAAAGTTGTGTACAAAAAAAAAAACTTCTAGAAGGTTTAACCATTTGTCTACAACATCCACATCTATTTTACCTTCAAATATAGGAATATAAAAATTGATTTGTTCCTAGAAGGGGGCGGGAAATTCGCTTGAGGTAGATGTGTTTTTTGATGGTAGTCATCTAAGGATTTGTGCGAAGTTATCCATCATCTCATTCCTTTATCGTGAGAGAGATTCCTCAAGTAATAGTTTAAAGGGATATCCTACCCCATTGTCTCTCTTTTCTTCCCCCATGGGAGACCATCAAGTTCGGTGAGGATGATCTTACAAAGGCTCAACTCGTTCAAGTCCTAATTTCTTATACCCTGAACTTGTTGGGCACATGCACAGAGAAACAGATGACGATCATACTGCTCTGATACCACTGTTCGAGATTCATGAGCAAAATGAAATGAACATAGATATATAACATTAACAAAAATATATAGAGAATAAAAACAAATATATAATGGAAATTAACTTGTATTAAATAAGAAACATGTTGAAACTATAAAATGTAGAATGAAAACAATCTTGCCCGAATGGTGGTAGCTAATCTTTGAGAAGAGATGTGGAATCTATGTGCATCTATATAAGCACAGTACAATGAGGCTTCTAGGTCATTTTATCATCAATAAGTAAACATAAAACCCTAGACATCCNGATGGGGGAAGTTGGTACATCAACTTCCCGAGGTCGTAACTTGTTCATACTATCTTTGTTTTAGGAGCACGATAGCCCATTGGAAAGGTATATCTGAGGAATACAGATTATGAAATCACACTCTAACTTTCTCAATGGTGTGATTGTGGCGGGCCGAAAAAACATTGTTTAGGGCCTCAAAACGGCTGCAAAAGTTTAGAACCCCCAAAAATAGAAAAAGATATACCAAGGTAAAAAGTGTAAATGGAAAGATGAAAGGTGTATGTGAGCTAGGTGGGTGTCCATCAATATCCACCTGCATGAAACCTATACCAACTTGATTTTGGGGTTTTACAATCAACAATGTGGAATAACAAACTATATGACACATACATACTATAACAAACTATATGACATATGCATACTAATGATACCCCCGACTTCATCCAGTTTATTTCGATCAATGAACCTTTCAATTTATTTGGTGAATATGGGTTGAGACACACCCAATTTTTTCCAAATATCTTTTGATTGCAACAATTGTTGCATATTCAATTTCAATGTGTGATACTTATGGGGGATTAGGAGCTGAAAATCCCTAGATTCTCCCATTTTCTCAAAATAGAAAGTACAAAAGGTACAAAAAAATATTGCCCTAATACATTTGAACCCTGTCTCTTTGTTTTAAATTGATTGTCTATAAATCCCACCACTTGTCTAATTCAAAGCATCGAAGTTTCTTTGTTGATCAGTTTAGAAACGTGGAATTTCATTACTATCATTTTTTTTTTTTTTACGGTGGGAAACTTCAAGTCAGTCCGAACAAGGTTGCCTCTCTCAATGTTGTATTTTGGAATGGGTGTCATATGCTTGGCTTATTCAATTTATCAATTCCCTTTTCTAAGAGGCAGGACATCAGTTTAAGCTTTTTTTTTGGTTTATCCACCGACTGTTTTTTCTATTCAATTTGTATGTCTAATTTTGTTCTAATTGAGATTAGCAGATTACATATATATTTATGTTGAGGAATTTGTAAATGGGAAATTTAATTATGAAACTTGGGCGATGATAATGGGCACGTGGGGCTCGGGCATCAAGTGTAGCAAGGAGTAGCAAGGAGGTGGCCATGGCCTACCGCAGAGCCATTATTTTGGCCAAGCTTTCAGTTATTCTTAGGAGGAGGCATTACTCAGATAACATGATCAAGAAATCCTATATCATGCACTTTAAGGTCACTAGGAAATATGGCTCCCTTATGGTCATAAAGTAACATATCATTTCATGCAAACTTTCACTTTCAGATTATGATTGATGTATATGTGTATGTGTTCACATATATATTAATAAGAGTATTTTGAAGAAAATGATTCTTAAATGGAAAAGAATTAAATACACATGGGTTTTGGATTATGAGAACACAATATTTTGGTGTAAGATATGTCATCCCCATGCCTAACCTCATCTTCCCCAAAAAAGGGTTATAACCAAAATAAAAGAGTTGGAGTTTTTCATAGGAATCATGTCTAGATAGTGACATTGATCCAAATGAGATGAATGAACAACTAAATAACTATGAACATTGATCCAAATGGGGTAAATCAAAGATGACATGTGCCAATTGGAGAATTGACTCCATTATCAAGGGATAGAGTAGAAAAATATGATACAAGGCTTTCCTCTTCAAGGGAAGTTGTGATAATTGAAGCCCCTCTAGGTGGCATGGTATAACATCATGAAACCGATACCTTTGATCTACATAAAAAACTAGTCCCTTTTACGAATTCTGATCTTTGAGACGTGACTGTGAATCCTTTGGATAACTCATTTTGTAGGGTGGCATGAAGTTAACAAGACAAAGGTGAAAATGGAAATATTGATAATTATTTTTCTAACGTCAAGAAATGGCATGCATTTTAATTTTGTAATTTTAATCTTATAAGGGTGAGTGCAAGATAATGGTGGTCTCTCATGACGCATTAGTGGCAATGCAAACATGGAAAAAAAATAATGTGTTAACTTGGAGGGATTATTCAATGTACATTTATAGTGAATTTGAATATGGTAGGAAATTGAACTATATTACTGAATATACAACTTTTATTCATAGAAATTGTGAATAAATATGTGAAATTTGAATTTTTGTAAAAGTGGTAAGTTATTTTCCCAACAAAATATAAGGTATATGTTTTTCTTCATGTAGGTGTTGAGTACCTTAACAATGAAATTTCATTCCATAAACTTTTATAATTGTAGAGAGCATGTTTTCTAGTGCGATGTCTTTTTTCAATATATATATATATATATATATATATATATATATAATTATGATAGTCGATATAACCTTGAAATTACAATCCCTTTTGTTTGTGCATGCTAAGAGGGTTTTAACATGATCAAAATAATTTCCTTTTTTTTAGATCATAGATATCGGTCTCCTTTAGTCTGACATGTAACTCGTTTTAGAAATGGTTAAGATGCCAAAACGTATTCTAGGATTTTGATATATACAAAAACAAAAATATACTAAAAATAGTAATATATATATATATATATATATATATATATATATATATATATATATATATTTGGAATTTTCACAACGAACTCTATCTATGTATGTAGTTTCGTCAATAACTGAAATGTGTATCGTATAGAAAAATAACGTAAAAACCATATATATAGAAAGGTATTGACAAAAGTGGAGGTTTTTATGAATTTGCATACCAAACCACTAGGTTTTTCATCCCGAATCTAAATCTGAGGAAACCAAGTCAGCATACACATATGCTAAATTTGTCAATCCCACCCAAAAAAATTAAATTCAAAAGAACGTGCACACACTCTAGGAAAGAGAACGCACTCTTGGAATGAACACACATTCCTAATAGTGTGCACGCATTGTTATATCCTATTATTTTCCATTTATCTCTCTCTCTCTTTCTCCTACATCTACTCCTCTCTCCCCCATACTTTTAAATTCCCTCCCTCTCTCTCCCCCACTCTCCCCCATTTATCTCTTTACCTCTCTCTACCTTCATTCCCTCTCTGTCCCCCCCTTCCTTTCACTCTATCTCTCTATCACCCCTCTTTGTTTCCCTCTCTCTCCTTGTCACACTCTTATACATGGTAAGACCTGTATTAAGAAATACCTAGACATTGCAAGGCATTGAAATACCTAGACCTTGACATTTCCTTTCCATACCTCACACTCTCACACCCTCTCTCTCTCTCTCTATCTCTCTCTCCTCCTTTGTCCCACCCTTCCCTATTACTCCCCCTCTCTCTTCCACCTTTCTCCCACCCTCTATCTCTCTCCTCACTGTTAATCTCAATATCACTCTCTCTCTACTCCTATTTTTTTTATATCCCGTCACTCTATCTCCCGCTATATCCCCCTTCCTCTCACTCTATCTCTCTACCCTTCATTAGATGTCTCCCTCTCTCTCCCCTCCTTCCTCTCACTATTAATATCTCTACCCCCCTCTCTATCTCCCTCTCCCTNTCTCTCCCCCTCCCTCCCACTATATCTTCTCTATCTCTCCTACATATACCCCTCTCTCCTGCATCTACCTCTCTCTCTTTCCCCCTCTTTTTCTTCCTCTCTCTCCCCCTCACACTCTGACACACTCTTTCTCTATCGCCCTTCTATTACTTCCTCTCTCTCCCTTCCACACTCAAGTACACTCTTTCTAGCCACCTTCTATTCATTCCTCTGTCTCCCTCCAACACTCTCACACACTCTATCTCTATTCCCCCTCATTTTCTTCCTCTCTCTCCCTATCACACTCTCATATACTAGCAAGTTTGGTACATTTCAAGGTAAGGCATGCTATGGCAAGATATGGCCTTGACCTAGACATGGCAAGGCATAGTAAGGCAAGAAATGGCCTTGACCTAGACATGGAAATGCATGGTAAGGCAAGACATGGCCTTGACATAGACATGGAAAGGCATGGAAAGAACAAGAACTATATTTATACCTACACTTATACCATGACCTAGGCCTAGACCTTGCCTTGCCATGCCTCATGCTCTCACAACCACTCCATCTCGATATCCCCTC
>JASDQU011377772.1:24203-36271 GCA_032191745.1 Picea mariana | reverse complement strand
GCTCTCTAAAACCGACTTGATCAAGACTAGCCTCCCTCCACGTGAAATCAAATGGTTTCCCCATAAAGATATGCGATATTCCACTTTTTTGAGAAGCTAGGACCAATACCCAGACTTGTATCCATCGGACTTAAAAAAGAAGCCAAGATATTTGAAACCTTCATCTAGAGTTTGTTGTGGAAAGGGGAGCGCTTTAATAAGGAGTTGGCTTGAAATTTCTGAAAGAAGATGAGGGATGATACATGATTTTTGAGCATTAACCTCCATGCCGGTGGCCCAACATAAAGAGTCCAAGATATTTTTTAGAGAAAATAAATTTTGAGAAGAACCTTGAATGAAGACAAGTACGTTGTCTACGAAGAGGAGATGAGAAATAGATTCTCGATCTCATACATTGACTCTTGAAATATTCTGATTATATTTAGCTTCATAAATGATTCTTCTTAGTGCCTTCGCAATGAGGAGGAATAAGAAGGGAAATAGAGGGAACCCTTATGATGCAGGAGCATTGCTCCACCTCAGCATGCGCCAACTGGTTAGCATGTTGGTGCGACTTCAAGGAATGGAGAGGCGTCACCCTCTCATTTTGCCTTTGAAATTTAAATTGTAATTAAGGAAACTAATGTTGTTAGGATAGAAGAGCCAAGTTGTGCCTTTGTACAAGTTGTAGATAAGGTCACCATTAAGTGGCTGATGGTAGGAGGGATCTGGATCCGATTCGGATCAGATTTTCACTCATTGTAATCTGCCTCATTAGTTATGCGTTTTGAATGGTGATTAGACATCACTAGTGTAGTTTGGAGGGAAGCTCATTGAGTCCCTCTTGTATAAATCTTTGTATTGTATGCTCGATAGAGGCTGTTGAATCTATTGTATAGGTTTCCATTGTAGAGAGGTTGTCACTCTAGTTGTTAATGGGTTGTTGATAGTTGTTGTAGAAGTAGTGTGTGTATCTATCTATCTATCTATCTATCTATATATATATGTGTGTGTGTGTGTGTGTGTGTGTGTGTGTGTGTGTGTGTGTGTGTGTGTGTGTGTGTGTGTGTGTGTGTGTGTGTTGTATTAATATAATAGAGGAACATTGTACCAAATGTATGGAGTGGTCGTGTCTATCTGAATGAATGAATGGTAGACTCTATGTTTATTTGCAATTCCCTTCTATTTCTTTCTCTTATGTTTATGTATGCATTTACATGGCGAAATGTATGAATTCATGACGATTTAGATAAGTTTCAATTGTTTCTCTTCTACACGAAAGTGCAAGTGTGCATAATGTCTGCAAGGAGTGTGTTGACAGAGTCTGTTTCGACTCATAAACTTAGAAGAGATAACATGAACCTTAAGCGTGCAAGGAGTGCATAGTGTTTGGAAGGTGTGCATGACAGAGTCCATTTTGACTCAGGGAGTTTTGGAGAGATATCTTGAAGGATGTTTGTCCGAAAGGAGTGCGTGACCGATTCTTCTGACTCAAAAGCTCAGGAGAAATATCTAGAATCGTCCACAGAGTGGCTGAATTTCAGGGGAGAACCTATTGCAAAGAGTGCACAGGTTGAAATTTGACTAAGTGTTGAAAGGAGTATTCTAAGGAGACAAGAGTTCGAGGAAGAACAAGATTAGGAGGGAGAACAACGATAAATATTCTAAGGAAGGAGTCCTTCAAGGTTTCTCCAATTCAGCAAAGCAAGATCCATCTAGGAGGGAGTGGGATCGTTCTATACCATCAGAACTAGGAGAGATTGTACGAAGGCAAGTTGTGAGGTGTTTCGATATTTCAGAATTTAGAGCAATTCGAAGTGTTGAAGAGTTGGGATCACCAAAATCGTGAATTTGTGAGGCAAATCTTAATTGTTGGCTGCGAGGAGGCATGTAGCAGTGGATTAGAGAATCCGAAAGTTAGATATCCGGAGGAGGTAAGGATGGAGTGAGTGAAGTTTCGCGAAGTCGCGGAACCCGAAGTAAAGCTGGATCGTCAGATCTAGGGAGACACGTGGCACAAACCCGTGAGTTCGGAGAAAAGTTTTTCAAAAGGAAACAGAAGAGGAGGTTGCAATATCGTTGGATCCCGAAGTGGCGAAGGTTTGGCCCAAGGTTATAGCCTATAGTCGCAGAGGAGAAGGAGCCTATTGCGAGACTAGTACTCACAAAAACCAGTGTCGCTAACCGTCGGGAGCATAGTTGCAAGTAATCCGAACTTGCACGTGATATTAAGGGGACATGTGTGTGTGTGTATAAATTTCTTAGGGATTGGTGAAATCCCAAAGAACCAATTTGGTTCAGAGAGATTGAAGATCCAATACCAAGAGGTCACAAAATCCCTAGGAGAGAAGGGGGTTGTGCACCCCACCTTGTCGCAAAACCCTAGTCACGTGAAAAAATATAGAAGGAGAATCATTGATAAGCACAACAAACAAAGTCGAGGATACATATTCCATTATCCATTTGACCATAGGAAGGTGCATGCTATTTTTTAACAGGACTAACCTCAGGAAAGTCTAATTCACCCTATTGTAGGCTTTAGAAAGGTCGATATTCATAACAATGGTAAACTTCTTAGAAGAATTTATCGAATGAATGGCCTCTTAGGCTAGGGAGACAATGTCATGAATTTTCCTTCCCTGCAGAAATACAAACTATTCATTCGAGATGATATTGCTAAAAATAGGATTGATCCTTTGCACGATGATATTTTCTATCAATTTGTGTATGAAATTGCAAGAGGTGAGAGGCATAAAATCATCGAAAGTGAACACATTCTTTTTTTGGAATAAGCACTAAAAAGGTGGAATTGAGAGATCCCATAACCTTACTAGAGGATTTTGATTCTTTCAACACCTTTAGAAAGTCTTCCTTCAACATATTGTAGAAACCCATAAATAATTTGACCATGAGACTATTCGGGCCCAAGGTTTTTCCTTTTTGCATGGAAGAAAGAGCTCCCAATACTTTTGATTTAGATACCTCTTCTTCCAATACTTTGTTCATATATTTTGAGGAAACTGGAGATAAAGTATCTATAAATTCCATAATTTCCTAAATTAGAAAACCTTCCTTTTACTTGTAAAGGTTTTGAAAGAACCGAACTCCCTCACTAGCTATGTCCTCAATGGAGTGTAGAAATTCTATGGAATTCTTTTTTATTTCCAATATGGAGTTAGTGTTCTTCCTAAAGTTTGAAAAATGATGGAAATACTTAGCATTATTGTCACCTTCCTTAGACAATAATGCACAACTCTTTAATTTCAATAAGGCTTCCTCTTTTTCAAGAATGGATTGACATCGACCCTCAAGTTCATGAAAGTGAACTAAATTAACTTCTACATGTACACTATCATTTCTCTCTGATACCAAAGAATCAATATCAACTTCGAGTTCCTTCAGGGACTTCTTCATTTTTTATTTATACTTCCTTCTCCATTCTTTCATTATATCTTTTGAATGAGCTATATTTTTTATGAACTGATACATGAAAGAGGATGGTGATCCTGTAGAGAGAGGCATCCAATGTTTCTTAATAAGATTCTTGAATTCCTCTTCCTATATCCATAAACAGTTGAACTTCATGGGCATAGGAGGATTTTCATACCTGTGTCCATTGAAATAAAATAGGGAGGTGGTCAGAGAGGCTGTTGGAGGAAGCCCATGTCTTGAAGAGAAAAAAGGAAGAGAGAATGTCTTCAGACACTAAAAAATGATCGAATATTTTCCCAATAGCTATGTCACTAGAATGGAAATTCCTCCAAGTTGGGACAAGATTAATTGGCTTCATGTCCATCATCTTTGCATGCTCGAAAAATGATGTAAAAAAATCACTAAGGTTGTATGTTCATGCATTGACACCCCAGATTTCCCATGGAGACAAGGTAAGATTCAGGTCGCTGCCTACCAAAACTCGTGAACTATCAAAAACATTTGATCCTGACAAATCATGCCAGAAAGATTCACAATTGATATACGAACCGTATATATTGAAAATAACAATATTTATACCAACAATGTAAGTGAAGGAAATGGAAAGGAAATGGATACCATACCATACCATGCAAGACAATGGCAAGGACATGCATACCATACCATACCATACCATACCATAAAAATACAATGCATACCATACCATACCATACCATACCATAACATTCAAATCAAGGTAAGTCCATGCAAGGCAATGCAAGGCACATAAATTTATACCATACCATACCAGACCATACCATACATACAAGGAAATGCATACCACACCATACCATACCATACAAGGAAATGGAAAGGCAATGCATACCATACCATACCATACCATGCAAGGCAATGGCAGGGAAATGCATACCATACCATACCATGCAAGGAAAGTGTTGTAGGGATTTTGCACCCTGTAGGAGCTAATCTCCCTTAGGTTCTTCCTATACCTAAGATAGAAATAGAGACATAAAAAAAGGATGCTCCTAGAATTGATAGTATGTCATAAAAAAGAATCATACCAATTCTATAAAAATGAATACACGAACTTACATAAAAAATTAAGTAGAGGGAAACATCCAACATATCTTCTATTAATCAAATAAGCAATATCACAACTTACATATGTAAACTGAAGAGATTTCCTTCTTCCAAGCTCCTTTACCAATCCTTGCATTCAAATTTCCATATTAACCTTCTATTTATTTCCTCCCTTCCCATGGGAATTTGCTTGGTTGTTATAGGGATTTAGGGATGAGGCCATATGGTTAAAAGGATAATATCCTTGATCTCATAATGGAAGTCTTCTTGAGATAATACCCCAATAAATCAAAGGAAGGTCTCATCAATCACAACCAAGTCCAAATATGGGAGATTATAGGCTCGATCACGACCTATACACATAGACAGAGCGACCCAATTGCGACCTGGAAGAATGAAAATGACGACCAACACTTTCAGTCATAGTATCAATGAAGGACAAAAGTGACCGAAGGGAAATTGGGCTATAAAATCAAGGAGAAAGTGGTGAAAGTGGTTGAATTGGATAGGTGGCATATTAGTATATTATTTCTCCATGGTTAGGGGTTTAATAATGCTATAACAGATTCCCCCTAAAGTGTGAGGTTAAAAGAGGTTTTTGATGGCTGAAATACTTTACCAATCAAGTCGCACAGTTGTGGGAAAAGAAGCTTGGAGAAGAGCATCATTTGTCCTCCAAAAAAGGTCCCCAAGGTAGGCATACCCATGCTTGGTAAGAAATACAAGATCATAGCTGATCCGTATGGATGTCGGTGGCCTCCCATCGATTCCAACTGGCTCATTTTGGCAGTTTCCCAGTTTGGTAGTTTTTTCCTAGTTTTTGGGTTCGTGACTTTTGGGGCCATTTTGAGGCCCTAAACAATGTTTTTAGGGATAAAAAAAACTAGAATATAGATGGAGTCAAATTCTAAGGAAAAATGTGTAGTCCTTGGATAGACCTTTCCAATGGGATATCGTGCGGCTAAAACAAAGATTGTATGCAAAAGTTATGACCCCGGGAAGTTGATGTACTAGGTTACCCCAATGGGGTCCACATGACTTTTGGTGCTCCATCTCCTAGGGTTAGGTTTTTGGATGTATAGGGTTTTGGAATTACTATTTATTGTAAGAAAGGCTTGTAGAGCCTCATTTTAACCATCTTCTTGTGAATGAGCACAATTATCACATCTCTTCTCAAAGATAAGTTGCCACCATTCTAGCAAGCTTGTTTCCATTGCATTTTACAGTTTCAATACATTTTCTTATTGAATAGAAATAAGTTTTACTGTATCTCTATTATTGTATATGTGTTATTCTTGTGTATCTATGTTAATAATAATAATAATCTGTATTAATTTTCTTTCTTCTCATAAAATCCGAATCAATAGCCTCCATAAATACATTGCAGATCCATGCATGACATGAGTGATGGCCACAACATAATACATCGTCAATCCATAAAGAACCAATCATGATGTGATAATGGCCATGAAAAAATACACTATGGATCCATGCAAGACATAAGTGAAATCATATCCACGACCAAGTACAAATGTGGATCTATGTCACATCATACAAACCATTGATATGACTCAATAACTGAGAAATATGTGAAGTGCTCATGAATAGTCTCCATCGCAACTTAGGACAGAGAAGCATCGAACATGAATTTGATCTTTCCCAAGGTCTTTTCTCGACATCTGAATGGTATGAATCTATGGCATGCAATTAAAGGAGTTGAAGTCGAGCATGGTAGAAACCGTCTGATTACCGATCATTAATGGATACCGTTAACAGACGCGAGGGAATCCACTGATGATGATGATGATGGAACCAAAGATAACAGGTACAATCTACGAAGTGTGAAGAAATGATTTGACTTCGAACACTCATACATTCATTTGAAGGGAGTCAATGATGTACACCCACTATCGAAATGAAAGGAGACCTACCACTGATGTCTGTAAGTCCCATGGTACTGATGGGTTTTTAGATTTAAATCCTAGATAATGAGTTGTAGTCAACAGGATGAAATCCATCGAAGGAGGGCCTCGATGTATCTCCCATCAATTGACACGAAACATGTAAAGAAATATGGTGTGAAAATCATAATAATGGAGCACAACTGACGTAGGGATGGCCGAGAGAAATAGGAAGAAAGGAACTGTAAGTGGCTAACACAGGTAAAATTCCCTTGAACAAGTATGCACGAAAAATGGCTTGACTCGGTAACATTAACTCATATGAATACCATAATAATTTTTCATGGACCAATGAGTGGAATGTGACACAATGATGGGAGTGGTGGTCAATGAGAGAGAATGGATAAACCGACTGTTGTATATGGTGATAGAATAGGGGCATTGTTCAAGGGTGACTCAAGGTAGTGATAGTTGCCAGATAATGAAGATAACAAGACGGAAAAACCATCTAAAAATTCCTCACCATGATTGGTGAGTACCTCCTTCTAGTTTCATGAGCTAGAGGAGGATAACAGATGCTCGATATAGCTCATTTGGCGATAAGTCCCTCAAAATATTATTAACGAACCTAAGGAAGTAGGGGTTCGGTCCCATGGGCAGGTCCTTCTATGTAAAGTTTAACGAGTCCAAAGAAGGTAAACGCGATGGTCATTTCATATTTAGAGAGTTTGAAAAGGTCGCAAAGGAGACTCTAGGAGGAACGTTTTCGTAAAATTAGTCTCTGGGGTTCGAAAAAGTATAAAATGATACCTAGGATAAATCTCCTAACCATAATGGATAACGTGTTCCTTTTTCGTAAATAGTCTGATGAGAAAAGAGATAAACTATCGCTCAACAAATGTGCTTTCTAATTCACTTTAACCAGCGTTAAAGACAACAAGATCACTTGAAAATATTTTTGTTTTTAACGAGTTCGAAAAGAGCTTAAAGAGTCCTCCATGATGAGATCCTTTTTCGTAAATAGTCAATCTGGCACGAAAAATGGGTAAACATATACCATATGGGCGTATTTTTAAATCCATGAAATGAGTGTGAAAATACAAGCATACTTGACGATCTTTTCTTTTGTAAGGAGTCAAAAACGATCTTAAAAAAGACTCTGTAGAATGGTTCCATAGTTGATATTGATAGTGTTCTTGACAAAACACAGATTAGCATGTGGTTCCAAGAGAAATAAAAATGATAAATGTCCAAAAAATGAAGAAAATGAGCTAGTTCTAGTGTGAACAGGGTTAAAATGAAGCCATATATGGAGTAAATAAGAGAATTTTCACCTCATTTTACCCATTTACCTTTGTGAAACCTTGGAGATCCCTTTTCTTTCCAAAATTTGGAGTGGCGATTGAAGAGCTTGGAACCACAGATATTGCAGCCTTCAATTACCAAGTAAGAGGGCAGATCCTAACTTAAAAAACCCATGTTTTATTTTTTCATTTCATTCATTTTTTTGGTTGTGGCAAGCCACAAAATTTTTGAAAGTGCGTAGTTGTGACTGGCCTTCTTGCGAGGGGTGACCGAACAGTTCGATCTCTCTGTGTTGTACAGGAAACCGCGATTGGTCATACCTAGGAGAAATTTGAGGGGAGACCAACCAATATGGCCACGACCGGTCACTTTTTCCGCCACAGAGGGTCGCGACCGAGTGAGATGATCGTGACCAGTTGCTATGTTTTCCCAAGAGGGTCACCACCGAGTTGGTTTTTTCCATTTTTTCCAAAATTTTTATGAATGCACTTTGATGATTGGGTTCTAATAATGTTTTTTGGTGTCTTTGGCAGGTTTGGGCACAATGTTGGAGTGGATATAACATGGACATGAATTGAATTACAATGCCACTGTGGATGATGCTCCCACTCTGGATGCTTTGAGGAATTGTGGGTTGTTGAATTTTTTCCTATGTCAAAACATGCGGGCCCAACCTGTTATGCTACAGACTCTGGTGAATTTGTGGGATCCAGACAAGAAACACTTTATTGTACAAGATCATATATTGACCTTATATATGGAATATATGTACTTCCTGACAGGATTGCCCCATCGTAGTTCCACAGTGGTTCTGGTGGGTGATAAACAAGAAGGCGTCGATCGAGTAGATTATTGTGTGGCACGATATTGTCACCCTGGGACACAGAAGATAAAAAATAAGATACCAATTGGGTAGGTGATGGACCTTAACTTATGCACTATCTTGTTCACCATTACATGGGCGATAAAGAGTACGAGGCCTCACTTGGATTTGAGGAGCCAGGTGGATTATGCAGTGATCATTTTATCTCCCACAGTGTAAACTGTTGTGCATTTGTGCTAGAAAATATGAACGAGCAATTTACCAAATGCAGGTTGGTATGACAGAAATGATCTAGGTGGATATCGGTGGCCACCCACCTATTCCAACTAGCTCAAAACAGTCTCCTAGCAATTTACTATTTTTAGCAGTTTTTCGGTTCCTAAACTTTTGGGGCCATTTTGAGGGCCTAAATGAAGGTTTTTTGTGATCGAACATGTTAAATACGTCCAAAGGCTCTGATTGAGCTCCCAAAATGAATCTCCTCAACGATACCTTTCCAACGAGCTATCGTGTGCCCCAAATGAAGATCACATGCCAAAGGTACGACCTCTGGAAGTTGATACACCAAACTACCCAAAATGGGGTCCACAAAACTGTTGGCTTTCATCTTTCGGGGTTAGGGTTTTGGATTTTATTTATTTTAAAAAGGCCTTCAAAGCCTCATTGTAACAATCATCTTATTGTGAATGTGAGTAGCCGTCACCTGTCTTCTCAAAGATAAGTTGTCATTCTAACGAGTCTTTCACTCTATATTTCTACAGTTTTTTACATGTACGAGAAATTGTGTATTACTATATATTTGTGTTTATGGTTGCATATATGATAAATTTATTTTATATTATTGGATATATAAGATATCTCTGTACATTTCTTTATTATATCTCCACTCTCATTTCCTTCCAAAAATAATCAGGATCAATGGTATTTGAACATGTTGCTCTTGATCGTTGTTTTCAGTCCATGTCCCCGATGAGGTCCAAGTATAGAAAGTTGGGTCTCGATCTTGTATATCTTGAGGAAAATCTCTCTCGCATGCCCAAGAAACCCTCCATGCAGAAAGAAAACAAAAATGACAGAGCAGAGGATTCTATTAATTTGTTGCTTGAGCAAGCTCACACGCGACAAAGGGATGAAATGATGGATACTTTTTCCCACATCCTTCAACGTTTGTCGATAACAACTTACGCGTTTTCATCAAGAGACTACTTTGTAGGAACCTCGCCTTTCAAGGTACAATTTAATTTTATATTGTGGTATTCGAAGGATAGATAGATGCAGATGCCCTAGAAAAATGGTTAAATTTGCTCGACGGTTACTTCTCTGTTCAAAATTTTTCGAACAAGGAAAATATCACCTTCACACTCCTTAAGGTTCTCCCCCATGTCAAAAATTAGTGGGAAACTTACTGGGAGAAAATTTCCATAGAGGAGTCTAGAATATATGGGGTCGGTCCCACTTGGGAATTGTTTGTGAATATTGTCAAGGAACAATATTACCTTGTTGGCAACTATGAAGAACAATACATGAGATTGACCACACTACAGAAAGAGAGGGGCCAAGAAGTACCAGAGTTGACCAATACATTCCATACCTTGTGCACCAAGCTGAGCATCAAAGACTTCGAGCGACATTTGGTTCTAAAATATCGTGGGGCTCTACACAGATACATCCAAACTATCTGGATTTCCTGGACATCTCATCACTCGGTGTTGCTTATCGATATGTTGTTAAAATCAAATAGAAATTTAAGCACCAGAACAAGAGGGATTCAGTGTCTACAAATACGCAACAACCAATGTTGATCCAGGTGTATATTGGTGGCCACCCACCTATTCCAACTCGCTCCTCTTGATATTTTTTAGTTTAGCATGTTCTTTTGTAATTCTTTGTAATTGTGGTTTCTACACTTCTGGGGCTATGTGAATCCCTACACAAATTCTAGGTGGATATTTGTGGCCACCCACCTAATCCAACTGGCTTATTTTGGATGTTTTCATGTCAGCACATCTTTATGTACTTCCAGGGCCATTTTTGGGACCTAAACATTGTTTTTTTGGATTTCCATAATCAAATTGTAGATAGAGTCAAATTTTGACAATATAATGTGTAGTTCTCAAAACGACCTTTCCAACGGGCTATCACACACCTAAAACAAAGTTTGTATGCAAAATTTACAACCCCGGGAAGTTGAGGTACCAACTTACCCATCGATCCCACATAACTTTTGGTGTTTTATCTCCTAGGGTTAGGTTTTTGGATGTCCAGGGTTTTGGAATTCATGAATAATGTTAAAAAGGCCTCTGGAGCCTCATTGTAATCATTCTTCTCAGACGGATGAGATTAGTAGCCACATCTCTTCTCAGAGATAACAACCACCATTCGAGCAAGTTTTCAGTTCTACAGTTTTACAGTTTCAACCTATTTTATTTATTCAATAGAAGTTATTGTTCACTAGATATGTGTTATTTTTTTCCATATCTCTTTTTTATTGTATTCAGTCTATTATTCATTTTGTTCCGCTCATAAATCCAGATCAAAAGTATGGTAAAGATGTCCTTAACAACCAAGCATAATAAAACCAGCCCAAGCCACAGGAAAAGAAGGGTAACGAAAAGACAAAGTAGGACATTGGAAAATGGTGTGATTTCCACAAAATCCCCTAGAAAAACATCGATGAATGTTGCTCAAAACAATCATTGGTGGCTGAGATCAAAGACAAGGAGTTGAACCCTGATTAAGATTCCGATTCAAAAAATAATGGGAGAAGACAGATCATTGACACAGCCCCCACTGCTACTATCACGACCACAACAATTGAATGAGAAGAACCAACATATCCTTAAGACTGGGGGAACCTATTCCATTCACAGATGTGGGTGAATGAGACCCCGTTTCATTTCATTGTTGATAGCAGAATCCAGAAGAATTTCATCTCAGTAGAGGTCGTCAAACAATTGGGATTGTCGACAACACCACACTCGCAACCATGCAACATCGAGTGGCTTTGCCAAGGACGAGATATATGATTCAATCAATAGTGTCAATTGTCATATGCCATCCAACCCTTCAATGGTGAGGGATTATGTGATGTTTCCCCACTGGATTTTTGTGATGTTCTTTTGGGCCAACCATATATGTGGAAGCGCCATGATATTTATGAGTATCGACCCCATAGTGTCATTGTTACTCTGGGGGGTCATCTATACAGGATACTGTTGGAGTCGGAGGTCACTCCTGGATTTCTTGCAGGAGCAGAGCCCGAAGCCCATCAGTTTAATGTAACGATTTGTTTAAAGGGTGATCAAATGGAGGAAAACTCAAAACAACATTGTGTCAACTCAGAAACCAGACCAGGCATGCGTGAACGAGTGAGGTCTTGATAAACTCCAAACAGTGAGTCGTAGTAAAAGGGTGAGTAGGTGGAATAATTATGCAAGAAGGGTGCAAGGTCTATCACAGACATCAAGTTTGTAACAGACTGGATGAGAAAGCATTCGAACACAAAGTCTCTTTATATTCAAACACAGAGAACCAGAGAATACATAAAT
>JASDQU011377772.1:9037-24103 GCA_032191745.1 Picea mariana | reverse complement strand
CTTAGGAAAACGTTATCCAAGGCTTCAATGCCAGCAATAGACCCAGGGGCCAGTACCCTGAACCACTTCCTCACCTCACCATCCAAGCTCTGAACAAAGACTCTCATCCAAACATCTTCATTTTCAATGTTCAGATTATCTGCATAACTGTAAAAAGCAGCCAGGTGCTCTTCAGTAGTTATGTCCCCTTCCCCAGTGAACTTGGGAATATACTTCAAGTAGTCTCCAGCAGGGAGAGGATTCATAGGATGGGGTAGGACCAAAGGAGCATATCTAGCAGTGACTATGGCATCCATTCTGTTCAAAGGGGGATTAACACCAGCCATAGGGACGTTGAGTGGAGGAGAATTCGGAGGAGATGGAGTGTGAACAGGTGAGGTAGGAAGAGAGGTCCTCACAGGAGATGACGGGGAAAACAGAGAGAAGTCTAAGGGACCTGAGTGTACAGGTGTTTCTCTCTACGCAGCAGTAGTAATCAAAGGAGGAATAGTGAAACCTCCTGAGGGGGGAGTGACAAGGATCTCTCCCTCTAATACTAGACCAGGAGGGGAAAACACAGCAGGAACACTCCCAAAGTTCAGAAAACGGGAAACCTCAGAGGAAGTACGACTAGGAAGCTGAGAATAAGAAAATGGAGTTTTCACAGAAGGGGATGGCATATTACCTTTTTCAGCGATGGAAACTCCTTTTGCAGAGCTCTTTCCCTTTCTGTGCACCGCTTCCAAGTCTGCTTCTGGTGTGGCCAAAGGCAAGTGTGGATTAGACCTCGTGTGTATACCTCTCGAAGCCACAATTGATAGAACAGGTTCTCCCCAGCGGAGTCGTCACAGTGGAGTCGCCAGGTGCACAGTAGCAATCTTCAAGTTCTGATATCTGATGCACCTTCAGAAATCAACTAATATTTGTCGTTCAAACCCAGGGAATATATTCAACATCGTCCCCGGCAACGGCACCAGAAATGTTGGAGCCAGAGGTCACTCCTGGATTACTTGCAGGAGCAGAGCCCGACGCCCATCATTTTAATGTCACGATTTGTTTAAAGGGTGATCAAATGGAGGAAAACTCAAAACAGCATTGTGTCAACTCAGAAACCAGACCAGGCATGTGTGAACGAGTGATGTCTTGATAAACTCCAAACAGTGAGTCGTAGTAAAAGGGTGAGTAGCTGGAAGACTTATGCAAGAAGGGTGCAAGTTCTATCACAAACATCAAGTTTGTAACAGACTGGATGAGAAAGCATTCGAACACAAAGTCTCTTTATATTCAAACACAGAGAACCAGAGAATACATAAATGTCACGAAAAATCCTTTATCATAACACAAATGCAGCAATCCATGCGAATCATTCGACTGTGAACTCTCCGGCAGGAGACGAAACAAAGATGGAAAAAGGAGAACTGTTTGTCATAAACCAAGAAGTCTCAAACACAGAGGCATAACCAGGAAATTAGAATGTCGCTGAAACTTTACAGTCGGAAGCTTAGCTCTACCATCGATAGATACAAAAAAGGCAAAAATGCCTACATATACTCAAAACAACAACAGCAGCGGAACCAAGAAACTGCATTGAAGGCTTTGCGTCTGCATGGCTTCTGACACTCTGCGGCCGCAATCTTTGAATAATCGTGCAAATTATGGCAGACGCGATTGATCTTCTGACAGTTATATCGACGAATCGATGTGCCTTTAATTCATTGTAGGACGTCCCCATAATGGCGGAAACGATGTCTAACCACCCTCAATTGCTTCAATAACTGCTTCTTGGGATTGGGAACGGCCCAGCCAACTCGGCATTTCGGGATAAGGGGGACTTCTCTCGCACTGCCACCTAGAATAACTGAATATCTTGAGAGATTGGCATGGAGGCTAGCGCAGAGGATGAGCACACGACAAGAATGGTGGTGGAATGGTGGTTCCGGGTTGTAAGGACGTGGAAAGAGTGACGAGAAGAGAAAAGGATGACGGAGGACAATTCATGGCGGAAGACGTCAGGTGGAAGGAGAGGAAGACGGGAGAAATGAATTCGCCTTCGGGTGAGCGGCTGATGTGGAAAAGAACAGGACACGTGGCCAACAACGAGTGGATGATGAGAGGAGGGAGAACCATGTGGACCGAGGAGGGGAGGCGGATGGAGGACACATGGCAGCATGGGAAAGGCGGAAAGGCGGATTACATGAGGGAAAATGAGCCCACTCCTGGCTAAATACAGGGCAACTGAGAAGGGTGGGACTACACGAGCGCCGTTGATCTGGGCGTCTCGATCGTGGTCGTCGGGAAGCTGCATATGGGATTCCGAACCCCCCCCCTCCGCTTAAAGGTAGAAAGGCGGGGGGGTCCGGAATGGTCTTCATCACCATTGATCCGGGCGTGCTGATCTGAGCCGTTGGAGAGGTGCGCCCCCGATTCCGGACCCCCCCCGCTTAAAGGTAGAAAGGCAAGGGGGGTCCGGGTGCGCGAATCTGGACCGCTCGGACTTGCTCGTCGCTTACCATGGGCGCATTATCGCCCAAAACTTAGGACAAATGGGTTTTTAACCCCTTCTTTTGCTATCTAATCCCCTCTACAGGAAATATCGCTAACAGATACTAGAGGTAGTTTGAAATATTTTACCACCTAAATAGTTTCGCAAGGTAGTATCTCATACTATAAAATTTAGCTTCTTCACACTCTGTTCAAAAGGTGAACAAAAGAGTACTGCAACCACTACAGCCTCAGTCCAAGCACCTTTTGTCCAACAGAAGCAGGTCGATAATATTGAAGAAAAACACAAGGATTACTTCCACACATAGTAATATCATGTAGCCAAATTTCTTCAAAAGTTCCAACCCTTCCAGTCACAAGTTTGTGACGACCTTCAACATGCTAAGCAGCGCAACTTCTCCAGTAAGGCAAGCAACTCATCAAGATGTAGATTCAAAAAACATTTTTAGCTCTCCCACGGGAACTCAAATAAATGGAGACCATTTCTTACTAAGGAAGAAGGAATTATCCATGTGGATATAGGTGGCCACCCACCTATTCCAACTAGCTCAAAACAATCTTTTGGAAATTTACTATTTTTAGCAGTTTTTCTGCTCCTAAACTTTCAGGGCCATTTTGAGGGCCTAAATGAAGGTTTTCAGGATCAAGCAACTCAAGTATTAAAAAAAGGGCTCTAATTGAGTTCCAAAAATTAATCTACTCGATGATACCTTTCCAACGAGCTATCGTTTTCCCCAAACAAATATCACATGTCAAAGTTATGCCCCCAGGAAGTTGATACACCAAACTACCCAAAATGGGGTCCAAAAACTATTGGATTTTCATCTTCCAGGGTTAGGGTTTTGGATTTTATTTATTTTAAAAAGGCCTTTAGAGCCTCATTATAAAAATAATGTTCTTGAAAATGTGATTATCCATCACATCTCTTCTCAGAGATAAGTTCTCACCATTCTAGCGAGTCTTTCACTCTGTATTTCTACAGTTTTGCACATTTCACTCATTAATAGAAATTGCGTATTATTGTATCTTTGTGTTTATTCTTTCATATTTGATATATTTATGTTATATTATTGGATGTCTGAGATATCTCTGTACATTTATTTATTATATCTCCACTCTCATTTCGTGCCAAAAATAATTTGGATCAAGAAACAATTTTGTTGTGGATCCATATTATTATCTTTCTTCTTTGAGCGAGTGCTTACATCGTGTCCATGGGATGTGGTGTCATATGATGGGTTCAAGGATCCGACGATGAAGAAATGGACATATATGTTGTCCCGACTTGGGGGGGGACACAATTTCAATTTGATGCGAAGTTTTTCTGATGGTGGGATCGCTAGATAGTGGCAGTAGATGATTACACATATCACAGTGTTGAATATCATGATGATTCAGATATGGTTCTCCCCAAGGGGGAAAGATTCAATGAAGATTTTTGTAAGAAAGATAAACTTACATTATTTTTTGGTATTTTTTATATTTTTGTGATTTTTTTATATATAATTTTTTTTTGTGTAACATAACAAAGAATTTTGGATGGGAAGATTGTGCACCAGCATGTTGAGTGGGCATGTCGTCATTGAATCGACGAGGTGAGAATATAGGTGTTGGTAGAGAACAACAAGGTAGAGGAGCCGATGTAGAGATATTACAATATCTTGAGGAAAATCTCGAGCATTTGACTGTTGGAATTTGAGTGCCACACATGAATGATATACCTCTCTGTATGCCGAGGAATGAGGTGGGTGTGGGGAACCGGTTCGGGCTCCTTCTGCGGAAGGTCGCAGGAGAAATTATTTAATATAATGACCAGAGGGCTCCTCGTGATGACTATTTCTCTTTAGTTTGATGGACTTTTGATGCATATTTGTTTTGCGTATGTATGGGTAGATAGCTCAATTTTGTTATGCTATACTGGTTCTAGATGTTTTTTGGACACATTATATATATATATATATATATATCAAAATTTGCTAGTGAATTGTCTTGGTATATGTTCATAAGAGATAAAATGAAATAATCGTTCCAAGAGTCGTACCCTTAAATATTTCAGGAAAATGATAGGATGCCAAATAGAATAAGTCAAGTCGAGGTGTGAAATGACGAGCTCAGAATCTAGGCATACTATCAAGTGATGTATGCCCAAAGTGGATGATTCAGTCAGAAGTTCAATAACAACACTATATTCTGCAACATTATTTGTTGTAGGGCGAGATAGATGCCCCCAAAGATGACTATATCGTTGGTGGTTGAGATGATTACCTAGGCAAGGGATGTGATATTCTAGGAGGTGCGATTACATCCATCCACATATCCAAAATAGGGTGAGGGAAATGATGACATCTCCAACTCGAGAATTAAGAAGGATAAGCAAATTGACAAAGAATTCCACATAAAGGGAAAACAAAATCAACCATAGAACACTATAATACATATGGTACAAAAGCACTAGATAGTGCAAGGATTATGCTAGTACTTTTTCAACTAGAGCTTGTCGCGGGGCTTCGATAATGGGTTTCCTTAATAGTATGATAGCTCATAGGATCCTTTTTTAAGAACTCGTGTAATTATATAGGGTCCATGCCATAAAGGTTCAAACTTTCCTGCACCTAAATTGTCGCAATATTGGTCGTAGACCAAAACTAAATCGCCTTTCGAGAAGGTTCGATGGCATATTATTTTATCGTATTGGTGTTTGACGTGATTTTGATGAGACTCATTTTCCATGATGGCTTTGCAACGTCGCTCATCAAGACGAGATGAATATAAGAGTCGCTCTTATTTGGCAGAAGTTTTAGGCATGACTTCGACAACTATCTTGAGGGATGGTATTTCACATTCAATGGGTAAAACGACCTCCAAACCATAGACAAATTGGAACGGGGTGAAGTCGATGGCCATTTTGGCAGAGGTATGATATGCCCTTAAATCCGGGAATAAAATTAAATTCCAATTGGATTTATGTTTTCCAATCATTCTTTGGACCATTGTTTTGAGTACGTTATTAATGGACTCGACTTGACCATTTTCTTGAGGGTAATAAGGAGATGAGTGTTCTTGGTCAAAAGGAAATGAAGTAGATAATCTTGTCATCATGCTATTGCAAAAATGTGATCCTGGGGCGGTCACGATGGATTTAGGCACATTGAAACGTGTGATGATATGATAGAATATGAATAAGGAAACCGTCTTGGTGTCATTAAAATAGGTGGGCATGGCTTCTACCCATTTTGTAAAATAATCAATGACCACAATAATGTAATTATGACTGGCAGAAGAAGGAGGTTTATAGGTGGTGAAATCGATGTCCCATTTGGAGAACGTGCCAACTGCAATGACTGGATGTAAAGGAGAGGGGTGAGCGTGCATTTTTTTGGAAAACATTTGACAAGGGTGGCAATTTTGTACCGTATTAATGAAATGTTTGAAAATTGTGGGAAAAAAATAGCGTGCACATAAAATATTCTGGGCAGTGGCTAACCCATACAAATGGCCACCAAATTCTCCAGAGTGGCAGTCATTATGATTTGTTTGGCTTCATAATGGATGACACATCAGCGTAACGCCATATCCTCTCCATGGCGATAAAGAGTATCACCGACAAAGAGATAGTTTTGGGATTGGTGGCGTATACGAAGACGATCATCTTTAGATAGATTGGGATAAAATATTTTGGTCTAGATATAAATCAATATGTATCTATACCAAGTATCAGACGATTCAATGAGAAACAAAGATTTGTCAGGAAATGAATATTGTACCACAAATTCATCAAAGGCTCGAGGAAGATCAGTCATTAATTTTGTGAAAATCAAGGATATTTTGGATTTAGGGGTGGAGAATTGAAGATCAAATTCATGTAACATGACGATCCATTTAGAATATATTCCCCCCAATATCTAGAGTGACAAAATATATTGCATTAGGTTCACGTCAGAGACAACAATGGTGGTTCAGAGCATAATATAATGTCAGAATCGTTGGACAATGTATACAGCTGCCAGCGCCAACTTCTCAACATAGATATATCAAAGCTAGGAACCTACTAAGCCATTACTAAGGTAATAAATAACATGTTCGTTTTGTTGATCGTCAGTTTGGACTAATACCATTCCAATGGTGGTACTAGAAGTTTCCAGGTATAGGATGAAATATTTATTGTAATTTGGGGGTTTAAGTAATGGTGTAGTTGTGAGAACTTGCTTCAAACAATCGAAAGATCGTTGGGCCTATTCATCCCAAATAAAAGGGACACCCATTTTTGATAATCACATGAAATATTTGGTGATTTCAGTGTAATTGGAAATGAAGCATCTAAGGAAGTTTGCTTTCCCTTGAAAAATTTGAAGTTGGATTACGAAATTGGGAGGGGGCAAGTTGATGATTGCCTCGACTTTAAGGGGATTGACTATGATCCCAAACCTGGATATAATGAAGCCAATTAACCGACCAAAATCCACAAAAAAATTTAGTTGTGTGGTTTTAAATGAACATTGTAATATAGACAAGCTATGAATATCTAGCATAAGTGGTCTACATGGTCAAACATTTTAAAAGACCAAGCAGGTAGATCATCGAGGTAAGGTTGTATGATATGTTTAATGTCATGGAAGGCGTAATACATGGCCCACTGGAATGTTTCACCACCATTTTTAAGACCAAAAGGTAACTTTCGATATGCGAAAGTTCCCCATGGGAAGATAAAAGCAGTTTTGTGTTGGTCCTCTATAGTAATTTGGATTTTATTATAGTCAGAGAATCCATCCAAAAATGAGAAGACTTCACATTCATCACAATCATTGATGATTTGATCGATGAAAGGGGTAGAGAAATTGTCTTTAGGACAGGCCTTGTTGAGGTCCCTATAATCAACGAATACTTGGATGGTGCCCTGTTTTTTGTTAACTAGTACGTTGTTGGAAACTCATTTAGTTAGGGGCATGGGATAAATACAACCATCATTCAACATTTTTTGAACGTCTACCTTAATAGAAACAAATTTCCTTGGATGAACTGGGCAGAGGTTTTGTCGAACTGAACGGGCTCTGGGGTAAGTTTGAATTTCATGGACAACAATTCATGGGTCGATTCCTGGCATCTCTTCATAGGACTAGGTGGATATGTCATGGATTTGTTTGAATACAGAAGTATAAGATTCGATTTGTTGAGGGAAACAATATTCGCCTATATAGATGTTTTCCACAACTGCGGGTTTAACTCAAATATTGATCGAAATGGTTTTGGAAATATTGTCCAAATTTCCTTTAGATAAAATAGGAGATGATGTGGAAGGTAAAAGGGATGGATCTTGAATATCAGTCGAAATGAGGGTTTTTATTTGGGTTTCTTTATTCTCTCCAAAGGGAAGGAAGGAGGATCGATGATGATAATCCTCCCAAGGTTTATATTGCAAAGTAATGAATTCCATAATGGCTTCGTCTGAAGGAAGGATGCTGTTGAGAAAGCCATGGGATGTTGAAGCATTGGTAGCCCAAGAGGGAGAGGAAAACTGATCTAGTTCCTCATCTAGTAGGAGACTAGAATGAGAATCAAAAGATTCTCCTTTTGATTTTATTACTGAATATGCCAACTCGATTGGTGAGAGTGGCATAGTGTCTCCATAAGACTCTATATCAGATGGGTAAGGGATTACCTCGGGGTCATTGCAACCAATGGGTGCACCGGTAACCACATAGATCATATTGATGGAGATGGTTGGGGTGATATATGGTGGGGTGAGGGGAAAAGTCCCCATTAACGAGGGATAAAGGCCTACCTGATGCTTTCACATCCCGAATAAGACTCTCCTATAAAAGGGACATTCACATTAATATTGATTGACACATCTGGGGTACAAAAGTCGAGTTGGTCTACAGTGACGACCTTCCCTTGATAGGGGAATTTAACAAGTTTAAAGACACCAGACACAACGACCTTAATGGTGTAAAACTAGATGCGACCTAAAAGAAATTTATATTTGAGTGTGGAATTGATTACCTTGGCTTCTACCGAAATGGTTTTTCCTACAAGTTTAATGAGTAATGAGGGGAGAATTCTGTGGGGTTTGAAAAAATGGTTTCCAAAAGCTTTCATGATGGTTTTTGATGTGGTAAGTTGGGAAGAACCAAGATATTTCCGACATTTCAAGGACACAATTCAAGTTGTGGTGCCTTCATCACGCACTGTTCAGATTTTTTTATTTATTAAGATTTCAAACAATGATTTGTAAAGATAATTGGTGTAATAGGCGGGATTAATTGCAATTTGTGTCAAAGAAAATAACATTGGATTCTATAGGGTCAATTCCACCAATGAATGAAAATAAGGCTTTACGCTGCGTAGGGTAGGTATACGGTACTTCAAGTGTTGACATGGAACAAGGGGCTTGGGAAAGATATTCTAATATACTAAAGTGTTGGGTTGTTTGAGCATTAGGATTATGCATAGTGCGACAAAGTACTTCCTTTGTAGGGCATAAGGAAGGTTCAATAGATGGCTTCTCTAGTGTGAGAGGGACATTGGGTGGAGTGGTTGAGAGGGGATCTTTGAGTAAAGAATCACTTTCTGGAGAATCATAGTTCTTGTCTCTAGTAGATATGGTCGTAGATTTAACCATCAAGATTTTTATAGATGAGGATTCGGGGTTGCCCCCTGGTGGGGGTGCTTGTGTTTGCACGGTGAGTTGTTGTTGTTGGGGGGGAAGGATTTGTTAAAACTGTAGCAATAGAAGAGGATGGGACTCATTTGAGATATTGATGGATTTCAACGAGACAAGGACAATATTTAGTGAAATGATCCTCTTTACAAATCATGAAGGGATATTTGGCCTTTTGTTTTCTTTTACCCTCAACATTATTTTCTTGGGTTTTGGGGCCCGACTGCTCAAAAGAGGTTTTCTTTTTCTTATTATTACTACCCTTATTTTTTCCTTCGGATTGTGGCAGGTTTTTTTGGCATAGTTGATTGCACCAAATTAACCTCGAAGGTTTGGGAAGAGGGATTATTCGGAGTGTTGGTATGGACAAATGAGGTAGGATTGGTAGATTTATTCGATTGGATACGTTTCACAGTCATCTGACCAGTTGTATCTCTAGAAATAAGATTGATCATACCATCGACATGGGGTCCAAGTGCAGGTTTGGTTTGATCTTTCAATGACCTAGGAGTGTTAGGAATCAGGTTGTATAAGGTCCTCGATTGAGAGTATACCAAATCTAAATATTGGGCTTGACTGATAGCTTGTTCCTTGGTAACGGTGCCTCCCATGGTGACGTCTCGAGCTATAGGTGGAAAAAGGGACTTTGTGCACCAATAAACTAATAATTGATTTGGGATTGTGGCTTTGATTATTTGTCACCAACACCTCCACTCATGAATGTGATATGAAATATGGGTGGAAGTTGATTGGCATAATGATGTTAAGAGCTCAGTACTCGTCTCATAGCATATATGTAATTGAAACTGTGTCAAAAATTACATGGGAAGGGAATTAAAGTCATAAAACTAGTTCCACAATAGTTCTATACACTATTTAGTTGTTGATCCTGTGAGGGTTCCCTGGAAAATTCGTAAGCAAATAGAGTCATCCATAAAGGAGTTCAAGGAACACCATAGATGGAAATTCATCACATGATTATTTGGATCTTCTCCAGGTTTTTCGTCAAATTTTGGAACATCGGATGGAAGTTTAGCAAGAATGGGGGGTCAAAAAGGGGAATGGCATATGGTCTCATTATTCAACCTTGAAATATCTGCAAAATATAAAGTTGCCAAGAACGAGAGTTGTTTTTTTACGTGTGGAGGCTAGTGATATGGTCCTCCTCCATGGGGATGTTGTTCTATAGGTTCTACTCCATAAGGTTCTCCTCTAGGGGGTCCTCCACCATAGGGTGGTCCTTCTCCATAAGGTGGTCCTCCAAGAGGTCCTTCTCCATAAGGTGGTCCTCCAGGAGGTCTCCTAGGGTGTGCTCCACCATAAGGTGGTCCCCAAGGGGGTCCTCTTCCATAGGGTGGTCCTCCAGGAGGTTTTCCTCCATAAGGTGGTCCCCCAAGGGGTCCTCCCCCATGGGTTGGTCCTCCAAGAGTTCCTTCGCCATAGGGTGGTCCCCCTCCGCCATGGGGTGTTCTGCTAGGAGGTTCTCCACCATAAGGTGGTCCTCTAGGGGGTCCTCCTAGTTGAGTGGAAATTGCAGGATTGGCAGGTAGTTGAGGTTGGTTCCATACGATATTTAATGTTCATGGGTAAGGGTGGCCAAATAGTAGGTTGGTGGTTGAAGCAATAGTTTGGCCCCATGTTGGGAGTTGTCCGGTAGCTGGGGGTTCCCCCCCAGTTGATTGTTGTCGCCGAAGAGAATATGGCCCTGTGGCCGAGGGTTCCCCTCTAGTGGGTGGTTTCCCCCAGTAAAGTAAAGGTTTTCTCTCGATAGAAGGGTATGCCCCCATGGAAAATTATCTCGAAGTCAAGGGTTGCCCCACGACTGGATGTTGGATGGATATTTTCTCTGCATACAGGGGTTGTCCCCTAGTGAAAGGTTGGCTCATAGATGTTTGTTGTCTAAAAATCATTAGTTGAATTCCTTTGGGAGGCAATCCTCACGTTGAAGGTTGTTGTCTGAAAAGGTTGGGATATCCTCCTAATAACAATGGGGTAAATAAAGGTTGTCCCCCAGTGGGGGGTGTAGAAGGTTGTGTTCTTGAAGGTGGCAGTAAGATGGTTTGGACAATGTGTGATACGAATGTCAATGTCGATGTTTGGGTTGGGATGACATTTAGTTGAGCATATTGTAATGTAGTGTGGATGGGGGAGGGATGGGGGAAATAATTTTGAAACATATGGGAGGTGTCAGATATGGGGGGATGAGGGGTGTGTGAAGAGGCATGTGACGGATCTCATTGCAAGAGTTTAAAACTAGAGTCTATAGTTGTATATAATCGTTCGAGGATGTCATGAGGTTGTTTATGGGTCTAGATAGGATCATATGGACCAGAATATCGTGGTGGCATGGTGAAACCTTATAAGGAATGGATTTGTTGGGTTTCCATGCTCACAACGTCTTCACAAGGCATAAGTGGTAGATGAGGGTAATCAATATTAACTTCAGGTTCTCCAATAGAGTTTACCCGAATGAGGAGAGGACCGAAAGGGTCAGTCAAGGGTGGATTTGTAGGGAGTGTAACATCCCGCTCTTGCGCGCACTGAGCGAACTTATTATTTGAGGACACTTTCTTGCAAGTGATCCAGATTATTATGCTATTGGACGTTTGATTATGATTATGAGACATTATGGATATGATGATATGTTATTTTGTGTATTTACATAGACAGGTGCTATTGACTGGGTTCTTCTGAGTGTGCAGGACTTTGGACCTCGAGGATACAGAGGCATCTATGAAACCCCCTTGGACTCTGGATAGAGTCAGGGAGTGTACTATTGGGTTTTGATTGTTGTTGATATGACATATGTACATATGATTAGATGTTATGATGATTGATTATTATTGCTCACATGATTTGTTGATGATGTAGGTTGATAATAGCTTGCCGACTAGACTCACATGTGGAGTAGAGGAGTCACGCACGACGAACAGAGACTTTTAGGGAGAGGTGTGGACAACAACCCTTCCACAACCTACTAGCACTCCTGTCGTGGCTCGAATTGTAGGTTAATGATTACCTAGTTCGAGAAGACCCACGATGTCGTTAGGGAAAACTACGACAGTGACTCATAATGATTCTAAGGGGCGTGCAATAAGGAAAAGGAATTATTCCTTAGATGCCCTTAGTATTCCACAATATCACATGGCGAAGTATTGACTCTAGGGGTTTTTGATGTCTACCAAGTTAGTTAAGAGGTGAGTGGCACCCTTGGAGCATGTAGTGCGTCCTGAAGGGCACGTCGCATAAGGAAAATGGAAAGAGGGGAGTGGCACCCTTAGAGCATGTAGTGCGTCTTGAAGGGAACGTCACACAAGGAAAATAGAAAGAGGTGAGTGGCACCTCTGGAGCACATAGTGTGTCCTGAAGGGAATGCTGCGCAAGGAAAATGGAAAGAGGCGAGTGGCACCCTTGGAGCACGTAGTGCGTCCTGAAGGGCACATCGCACAAGGAAAACGCAAAAAGGCAAGTGGCACCCTTGGAGCACCTAGTGCGTCCTGAAGGGCACATCACGATTTCAATGGGTAAGTGAACAAACCTAGTCGGCCTTAAAATGAATGACGTGATAAGTAAGATTTAAAAAAAAAATCCCTAATAAAATATCGTCCAGCCTAGGAAATTAAAATCTAGGTCTAAGTGATACTTGTGGTAAAAAATAATAATAATCATAATTAAACATGTGACGAGAAGGGGGTAAGAAATTCAATTAATTTATTAAAATCAAATTACTTTCGGGGATTAAATTTTTAAAAAAGGAAATGATTGTTTTTCTACTTATGCTAATTAAATTTTATTAATTAAAAAGAGAAAGAGGTGTTTTTTCTACACTTGCTAATTTGAGTTTTAGATAAAAAGGGAAAAGAGGGAAACTTAAAAGAAATAGGAAACTAAGGGAAAAGGGGAAACATAAATAAAAAGGGAAACATAAAGAAAAAGATGAATGACTAACTTAGTAAGGAATCTTTCCTTTAAGAACTTTCTAATTATGAACTCAACTAAGAATTTAGTAAAGGTGTAAGTCATTTAAAATGTGTAAGGGAATATGGGGATACCAAGGAGCAATTTTAGGAATGCTTTTAGGTGGGTGAGGGAAATAAGAGTAATTAAATAATTAATGAAATTAATTTCTGGTGCAACTAGGGGGATGGGTGACATGTGTATGGGGGAGGTTTTTCTGGATTAAATTAATGAAAAGGAATTTAAATGAGAAATTGGGAAATAAATCACTTAAAAACCCTATAAAAAGGATGGAGGAGGAGGAGTATGGATCTCATCTTGATACGTAAAGTTACGCTGTGGAATTTTTGTCTTGACTGACTTATCTTGTGGAAGTTGGGATATCGAGCTCGGGTAACGAGTGGTAGCTCAACCTTGCGAGGTGAGCTGGGTGCTAGTTGTTCTTTGGTTTACTGTGCGTGGCCCCTTTGTGGATTGGGGGGTTCAGGGGGAAGAAGAGTACCCCTAGCGTTGGTTGGGAGGTACCAGTGAAGTAACATCAGTTGACAAGCAGGAACTGAATGGAGCACATGTGGGACAACGACTCAGAGCTGTCACCTTGGGCTACGGTACACATGCATTTATTTGAATGGTAGATTATTATTTTTCTTGTGCTTTCATTACTGTACTTCTATTGTGTAAAGAAATGTGTTTTACTCAGCGTTTTTAACTAAGAACTTAAAGTCATCATAGCTTTACGCTCGCTACTTTGAATTGATTTCCTTGGCAACCTGATCCCTGATTTCTATGACCGTTCTGTTTTGTTTTATTGATTATTATGAAGAAATTGTGATTTATCTTCTATCCTTATCCCTAGATCATCAGTCCATGCATGAGCAGTTGGCCAGGAGCCGAATCAATGGTCATCACTTCGGTGTTAATAGACCTATAGATTCTAATGGCCTTCTTTTCTGTGCATGGATGATGGGCTAAGGATAACGTTTTCCCATCCATCTACCTTACTTATCCCCGCATTGATTGATTCATGGCTGAACGATTGGTCTTGCGCTTTCTGGTGATTGATTTCTTCTGCATTTTGTTTGATGAATCTCAGCGCTTTGATCGGTAAATCTCAGCGTTTTATTATGTTTATGTCTGCACTTATTTATGTTGTCTCTGTGAATGAACATTTGTTGACAACGAATTGAATGTTTATTGAGGACTGCATTTTAACCTTTGTCGAATGTGAATTGATTATATATTAAGGACTGCATTTTTATGGAATGTGTGACTGTGTTTGAATCTTTAATTGGACAGGCCTGACATGTGTAACTATATATCATTTGTGCATGTAATTTAATCCCCTCTTGAACTTGAATCGTTTACACCCAACAATTTTGATTGACATCAACTTATTTATGGGCGATTTTTCTTCTAGGCTTTAGAATGACAACAATTTGTAATATCATTGTTTACACAACGTCATCATAGTTATGCAAGGATTTCACAGCCCCTTGGGCATTTTACCTAGCTTACCAACCACCATTTTCGTGGAAAATTCCATAGCCTCCCCCCTACGCATTCATGACACATTGCACAGATTTTGCATCTAGATTCTCGACGAATTTGCTCTGCGTTTTTTTTACACATTTGATGGCGAATGTACTCAGTGTTTTTAATATATTTTGATGGCGATTTTACCCTGCGAAACTAAACTTTATTTACCATTTACTTTGAATTGGGTTTACCATTTTACATTCATTGATTTACCATTTACTTGGACTGCGATTTACCATTTTACAGTCAATGATTTACCCTTCTATTGGAGGTGAATTTATCTTTTTAATTGCCTGGGAATTTATCTTTTTATTGACCGATATTTTATAAACTCAACGATTTATTTTATGATAACACTCATCGATGTTAAACCCAACAATTTATGATAACACCCGGCTTATGGACTGAGTTTTAATGTGTGTGTGTGTGTGTGT